>SDVV010009554.1:0-16651 GCA_016164225.1 Gammarus roeselii | reverse complement strand
ATATACATACACATACATGTATCAACTAATTTACCCCTAATTTAGTTATGCAGAAGACAATCATGTAGAGTTCTTTAAAAAATGTACCTACGGGAATATATTTGCGGCTGCTGCCAAGGTTTATCGAAGCTCTTGTCAATAGAAGTAACATTCAATAACGATCAAGTTAGTGCGTGTGCTATTGATGACCCCACCCCCCCCTAGCCATAGAAAAAGAGTCCTACTTCAGCGGATTCTGATTTTTTGAGTGGACTGCTCAAACTTTGTTCCTGTCCGTTGGCACTCATTTCGATGAGCAGGAGCGAGACCTGAAGAAGCTTGGCTGTCGAGATCTTGGACGGAGTGGCAAATCTAAATGACGTCGTAGAAACGATTGATCATGAAATATGTACGGAGCTGAACTCTGGAGACCTGGTGGAATCGAACGAGGCATAGCAAACTAATTAAGTACCTACTGGATGAAGTGACATGATATCGGGTCAAATAATCTTAACCTAATGACCTTAATTCTGAGATGTACATGGGAAAATACACTACAAGTCATTTGGATTAAATATTATGATCAAATTCATAAATGAATTTTAATAAGTCAAATTTGGTGCAAATGATTATTCAATTGATTTGATTGGTTATGTTGATAATTGACTTGCCCAAAGAATATGGGGATCTTTATTCGCTTTCATTCCATAACTTCGGAGTTTTCCTGAGTGCAAACCATTATTGCTCACTACAGGAATTCTAATCAAAACATCACTTCGATTAATTTTCTCTCTATCACTTCATAACAAATATGATGATAACGATGACAGCTTAGTTACTGATATTGCCTATACCAGTAAACCTATTATAATTAACCATTGATGTAACTTACCTCATCCGAAAATTTATGTGTGCAGCAATCTTAAACACATCTATACAAGGGAAGTCGATTACCAAGAAATTTTGGTTGTTCATCGTTGTACATCATTAGGCAATTGGGATGCATAAAATAATTTACACAAAAGCGTGCAAGAATCATGAACTGTCAAAGCCACGCCTATAAGTAATACCATTACCATCTTAATCACACTCACCCTATAGTCGGTTAGGGCCTACGGTCGGTTAGGTCAGCACCCGATGTTTGGCTTCAGGCGGTTTAAAACACTGTTCAGTTTTTTAGTCACGTCAGTGGCCGACAGGAATTGTCTTTGAGTGGACGGTTTTCACTTGACGAGCAATCGGTCATGAAACCTTTTCTGTGCTCGCTGTGCAGTATTGGCAGACGATTTGCGAGGGAGAAGACCGGGAGTGATCGTTGTGCAGTATTGGCAGACGATCTGCGAGGGAGAAGACCGGGAGTGCTCGCTGTGCAGTATTGACAGACGATCTGCGAGGGAGAAGACGGGGAGTGCTCGTTGTGCAGTATTGGCAGACGATCTGCGAGGGAGAAGACCGGGAGTGCTCGCTGGGCAGTATTGACAGACGATCTGCGAGGGAGAAGACGGGGAGTGCTCGTTGTGCAGTATTGGCAGACGATCTGCGAGGGAGAAGACGGGGAGTGCTCTTTGTGCAGTATTACAGGACGATGGTCGAGGGAGAAAAAAGGGAGTGCTCGCCGTGTAGTATTACAGGGCGATCTGCAAGGGAATAGACGGGAGTTTTCGCTCTGCAGTATTACAAGGCGATTTGCGAGGGAGAAGACAGGGAGTGCTCGCTGTGCAGTATTACAGCACGATCTGCGAGGGAGAAGACAGGGAGTGCTCGCTGTGCAGTATTACAGCACGATCTGCGAGGGAGAAGACGGAGAGTGCTTGATGTGAAGTATAACAGGACGATCTGCGAGGGAGAAGACGGAGAGTGCTTGATGTGAAGTATAACAGGACGATCTGCAAAGAAGAAGACGGGGAGTGCTCGCTGTGCAGTATTACAGCACGATCTGCGAGGGAGAAGACAGGGAGTGCTCGCTGTGCAGTATTACAGCACGATCTGCGAGGGAGAAGACGGAGAGTGCTTGATGTGAAGTATAACAGGACGATCTGCGAGGGAGAAGACGGAGAGTGCTTGATGTGAAGTATAACAGGACGATCTGCAAAGAAGAAGACGGGGAGTGCTCGCTGTGCAGTATTACAGGACGATCTGCGAAGAAGAAGACGGGGAGTGCTCGCTGTGCAGTATTACAGGACGATCTAAGAAGAGGAAGACGGGGAGTGCTCGCTGTGCAGTATTACAAGACGATCTAAGAAGAGGAAGGCGGGGAGTGCTCGCTGTGCAGTATTACAGGACGATCTGCGAGGATTAAGATAGGGAGCGTCTCTCTTTAAAGGACGATCCGCAAGGGAGACGACTTGGAGCGCTTTCTGAGCAGTATGCCAAAATTCTCCACGAATGCGTGAACGGGCAGTGCAAAAGGATTTATAATTTATTTCGGTATAATGAAGTTTCACAGAATTCAGATAATATGTCCCATGGTCTTTGTCAGTGTGAGTCATTCTGATGACAACTTCTGCTACTTTTGTTTACTTAATAATAACTTAAAAGTCGGGGTGTTGAATATATTCATCTTTACAGCCCAACGATCGATGGATGTTGTTGGAGGACTCACCTTTACTCTCAATTGTTCAATATGTCATGACCAAGTAACATTTCACAGTGAACTAGCGATTACTAAAAAAAATAGGTTGAATGAGATAGGCCGACCAACGTTTCATTTATATGCAAATAGATAACAATCAATTGACATGGTTATTTGAATAATGGAAGTCGATTATTGTTGGACATTTTTGCACGTACATGTTCAAACAGGTCTAGTTTTAGTTTACGTTTCAAGGTACCTATAATGGTGCTCATTTGTATATCGTAGTAATTGCAGACACGTCTTGTTACGAAAAATAATATTTCTGACAAAATATTCGTTATCAACGTAAGTTAGTTGATTCGAAACATTGTAAACGGATACGCTCACGAAAAAAATATGACATGACATATTGAGACAATATTTCATTGTCAAAAGAGAGGCAAATTATGGTCCGGCCTGCTGGCATTTGATATATTTTTAATCATTAATCTCTATCGAACCTCCGATACGAAGGCTGGTCATCAGTCTGTTGCGATGGGCTCGTAAGACTCCAAATTGATTTAGTGACAAGTCATCAACTTGACGCAGGGGGAAGAAAGAATATCGCGAGAATTATCGCGAGAGAGCCTTGAAGCCTCTTTAATTGGGGGACTTGGGCAACTCGGGTGATAATTTGGTCGCTAATTAACAGGAGCAAACGACCTGTGGGATGGTTGCTAATTCATCCGTTGCTAACGTGCATTCTCAAATTATGTTTGAAAAGAACACGCAGCATCAAACAAACAACAATAGAGGACATATTGAAGATAGTTTGACTTTAATTGTCCATCTTTTCAGTAACATGATTTCCTAATTGATTCAACGGTTTTATTGGTATGTTTGGATATACATTTGATTGTTTGACGTCTAAACATGTTTAATATTACTTCCTGCCTGCTCTTCAGTCGTCGGCGATCAAATTTATTAAACGTAGAGTTCAACGTAATAATGGTATACTTATTTTGTTTTAGTGCTCTTTTTAACCTGAAATTGTTCATGTGGCATGCCCAATCGCTGCACTCTACTTTGCGGTTACGAATGCCATTGGTGGGATGGAGGCTGTCGTCTGTAACATAACTCTATCGCTGGGCAGTCAATAGCAGGTGGGTGATAATAGAGGCTTGAAACACTCCTCCAGCCTGACGCTAGTGATCAACCAAGAAATCACAAGAAGAAATATCGGTACCAGATCAAGCGTTATTGCAGGCGGGGAATTAATACATCGATCTTATGGAAGACGTCAATCAAAATGATATATTCGTTGGAAAACGTCGATAGGCTTTAGTTTGAACACAAACTAACGTTTCACTTGGAAACACACCATTCCACAGTAACGTAGGACATGATCTATTGTATATGATCAGTCAAATGTATCGAGCCCACTCGGTTTTGAGTTATGCTTCAATGATCTGGATGCTCAACAAATCTGTACTCATGTCAACAAATTCACTAGCCCATTGCACAGAACGGACCAGTCTCCATTTGGGAAAACAGGAGACAAACCGCCCGTTTTCAATCGCCCCGGAATCTGATGTTTTTTGAGGGCTTGCAGAAGGCAAGCAAACTATGTGATAGTTTATTCATAACCGTAAATCATTGAGACATGTTTGGCCAAGGCAACATGCCAACAAATTTCAGGATAACTGAAGCGCAGTGACATTCATTAGGCCTCGTATGAAGAACAATTACGTGCTCGAAAACCTTTTGATATACTGTCTGCAATGCAGCATTCAGGTGTAGTGATGAGATGTAGAAATTAACAAAATTGCAATGTGAATATATTTTGGCAAGCTGATTTCTATATGTTTTTTCATATCATTTTGTTTATAAGTGTAATAATCTAATTTTGTGAGAGGAAATAGGACTTGGAAATACATTTCTGTGTTCAAAGTGTAAAAACTTATATTAGTTTACGAAGCTTTTATCGGCGATGATGAAATTCCCAGAGATTATAATTTTTCATCGATAATCTCGAATTACTTATGTTACCTTTGAAACATTATTGCACTTTGAAGTGAACAGTTAAATATTAACTTGATGTGGCGCTGCAGTGTCCGCGGAGTGTTGCGACTATAAGAAACCAACATAATTTGTGACGCGACCAGAACACCTCAGCATCAAAATAAGTTACTTCTCTCAGCTGCGTGGATAAGCAGACTTGATAGCGAGGACCGTTGGTATTTGGAGACGTCCGTCGATATCAGCTTGATGAGTCTGATGGCAAACCAATTGAGGATTCAGAGTGACTTGAAGCTCAATGAGTGATTCTCAAATTACGAATTGATTATGTAGTGTTTACCGACTATAGCAGAAAATATAAATGTTTTATTTCCATTAACTCTTCCAGGTATGCAAAATCAATGAAATGTGACGCATTTGAGACCAAAACTGCTGCAAGAATTGGACATAGTATCCCCATACTTCTGCTAGGAACAAAAATGGAGCAAAAATGGTACACAGTATCACCAGGCTTCTGCTGAGAACGAAATGGAGCAATAATGGTTAATAGTATCCCCAAACTTCTGCTGCAAACGAAAATGGAGCAAGAATTGAACATAGTATCCCCAGATTTCTGGGAACAAAAATGGAGCAGGAATGGTACATATTATCTCCAGACTTCTGATGAGAACAAAAATGGAGCAATAATGATACATAGTATCCATAGGCTTCTGCTGAGAACAAAAATGGTACAAGAATGTTACATAATATCCCCAGATTCCTGCCGAGAACGAAAATGGAGGAAGAATAGTTTATAGTATCCCCAGTCTTCTGCTGAGAACAAAAATGAAGCAACAATTATTCATAGTATCTCCAGACATCTGCTGAGAACAAAAATGGTGGAAGAATGGTAAATAGTATCCTGAAACTTCTGCTGAGAACGAAAGCGGAGCAAAAATTGTACATAGTATCTCCAGACTTCTGCTGAGAACAAAAAATGGTTCATGAATGGGACATAGTATCCCCAGACTGAAATGAGCTTTCTACTTCTAGCACATCACAATGTATAATTTTGTTAAATGTAAATAAAAATACCAATATACTAGACCATAACTCCATCTAAAATTTTGTTAAAAGATAAAGGATGCTATCCTTTCGTGCATTGAAAAATTTAATGACCTGTTCAACATGATATATTCATTGGATATGAGCAAAATACATCGAAAACACGTACATTATAGAATGAAAGTGAGTAATTTATGTCTGTGGAAATTTTGTGCTCAATTTACTCCTGATGAACGGGTCCCGGTAATAATAGAACATACGTATTTTTGAACAATGATTCTCCCCACTGAACATGGCAATATCCATTTTATGTTGGAATTTCATGATTTCCCACAATTATTTAGTTTAAATTGGAACGCTAATTCCACACGCAATATCTTCTTATGATGTAACATGAGAACATATTTATTTGTTTGCCCTTTCTGCCTTTAACACTTCAATAGTCATATGCTGACCTCCTCCCTACGAATATCTCCGAGGAATGGTTTACTGACCATTGACGAGCAAGTCCTATCCATTCGTATTCTTCTTTGACAGGTTCCGTTGCCCTGTTCATCGCCTATTTCTGTTGTTTGCTTTTTTCATATCGATTATTTTCCCATTAGACGGAATGCAGTTTCCCAGATTTTTTTTTTTACTATAATGTATAATCATAAATCACCAGGATGTGATCTGCTACACGCTGACCATACTCATTTCGTATTATTACTTGGCCTTTCTCTTGCATCGTTTGACGTCACACTCCCTGTGTTGTTTACCGTGCCTATTGCCGCTCTGTTTACCATCACCCGAGCCGCAACCAGGACCGCTGGCATCAGTCGCTTCAGAGCTTGCTATTGTGGCCTCTAGGGGTGGCGACTCCAGGGCCGTCCAGCTATTATGCTCGGGCTGGGCTGCTAACAGGTAGTGTGTTTGCCATGCTCCTCTCAGAAATGACTCTCAGTCCGTATAGAAATAAAAGCATTTTCTAGTAGCAATTTACAATCTGTCATGGTTGAACAGATAATATTTTTCAGTTACGTAGGTGATGCAATAATGGTACAAAACTTATATCATACAGTGTTCTGAGAACTTGCACTCGCTCTTACTACGTAGTTATATCATACAGTGTTCTGAGAACTAGCACTCGCACTTACTACGTAGTTATATCATACAGTTATATCATACAGTGTTCTGAGAACTAGCACTAGCACTCACTACGTAGTTATATCATACAGTTACATCATACAGTTATATCATACAGTGTTCTGAGAACTAGCACTCGCACTTACTACGTAGTTATATCATACAGTTATATCATACAGTGTTCTGAGAACTAGCACTAGCACTCACTACGTAGTTATATCATACAGTTACATCATACAGTTATATCATACAGTGTTCTGAGAACTAGCACTCGCACTTACTACGTAGTTATATCATACAGTTATATCATACAGTGTTCTGAGAACTAGCACTAGCACTCACTACGTAGTTATATCATACAGTTACATCATACAGTTATATCATACAGTGTTCTGAGAACTAGCACTCGCACTTACTACGTAGTTATATCATACAGTTATATCATACAGTGTTCTGAGAACTAGCACTAGCACTCACTACGTAGTTATATCATACAGTTACATCATACAGTTATATCATACAGTGTTCTGAGAACTAGCACTCGCACTTACTACGTAGTTATATCATACAGTTATATCATACAGTGTTCTGAGAACTAGCACTAGCACTTACTACGTAGTTATATCATACAGTTATATCATACAGTTATATCATACAGTGTTCTGAGAACTAGCACTCGCACTTACTACGTTGTTCCGTTGGAAGTTATCACTAGTAGTTATTGTTGGAAAGACATCACTAGGCTCATTTTCCCAATCGACGATTGCCATACGTTGCTGAACGAAATGAGCACGTGGAACCAAAATTCACCTTCTTATAATGTTGTGACAGCTGGAATTTAGTGACCTAATTCAATAACTATTTGTCACCTCAACTTCACGCCAAAAATCTGACTGCAATCAATGGTTTGAGTAGCAAATTAGGACGCCCGAAGCTTCATTTCAAACCATTACAGCTCGTTATGTTATTTGATGATAATGCTTTTCCTTCTTATAGGGAAGGGGGCAGAATGTTTCTCCTAATCTTCATATCAATGAAATTTCCTAGTGCGTTCGTGGTCTAGTCAGTCGCGCGATCGGGATTCCTAGTGGAAATGTTTCTTCAAGTGTATTGAAGGAAGTGCGTTGTCATAAAGTATTAAATAAGAGAAAAAAAGTTCTCAGCCTAACAATCGAGATAGAAGTGAGGGGAAAAATATTCAGTTACTTTTTATGTTGCAGTAAACACCGGTTTCATTCGTCTTTAAACACTTGGCTATGTATTCATTGTCAGTGTAGGAACAAAGACAACATCTCTCCAATGCATTTGATGTTAGGATTGTTTAAGATGTTGGTTAACTAATGACAGTTCAGCGTTCTTGGCGGTCTATTCCCGTTTCTCCGATATATTTGGTAGGACACAGAGAGCAGATTATTTAGTAAACAGATTTTTTTATCTTCTTTTGGTTGCTGGTCTTTGAGTCTGAATAATGTTTTTTAACGTGTTGGTGGGTCGATTGTCGTCTTGAATATTATAGGGACGCAGCAGTCTTGCCACCCTTTCTGAGGTTCCTTTAATGTACGGTACTGCCACGTACTCTGTGCTGCTTCCAAGGCTTAATGAACATAAAAATACGTGTAAAAGAAAGCCGAGCTGTCATTAATCCACCTTCATTGTTGACTATCATAACATCAAATAAATTTAGAAGATGCAAAAGTTTCCGCTGTAAATGATGACTGGAAATAAAGAAAATATGTTGAAGCCTGCTATTTTGTAGCAAATATTACCTGAATTAACAGCATCACAATGTACACCCAATATACATTCCTTTGATAAATCAGTTGCTTGGTCGTTAATGAATTCCGTTTACAGGTATACATCCCATTTCTTGTGTCCTGAGCTATCGACTCTATGTTGGATAGCATCTGCAATCTGTTTCAAATGTGTGTTATATTGCACTAAGCCTTGACTACCTTGTCAGAATTGCGTGAAAAAACACTTCAAACCAAATTCACCGTTCGTATTTTAGATACTGCACGTTTGTAGATATGTCTGATTTGAATTTGTTTCTTGCCCTGACGAACACGCAAGTTCGTCCTGTGTCAAAAGCGGAAGCCCCAGCGTTCGCGCTTAAATTATTTCCGCACACGCGCACTATCGCCACTTCACTTCACCTCCCTGTCGTGGCCGGTCACTGTCATAACCGATAAAAATCTTTCATCACACGTGCTTTTGACCTAAACGATGTTTCAGCCCACACGCATTTTCCGCCACTTTAAAATCTGTCACTGTCATATCTGCCACTGTCTTCACACCTGAAGAGGGGTACCAACCTACTGGTTATCACTGTAATGAAACTTCAATAAAAAAACGATACAAACGCATTACGTACCCTAGAAAAATACGTATGCTTGCCCCGCGGGTTAGAAATACGTACCTTTGCCCCGCGGGTTAGAAACACGTACCCTAGGTTAGGTTAGGTTGGGTAGGAAAAGTTTCATTAAAGTGATAACCAGTAAAATTGTACGACTGGTGGCTGATTCTGACGTGGGCTGAAACAGAGTTTAGACAAAATGTCAGTGGCAGATATGACAGTGGCTGGTGTGACTGAGGAACGCTATGAATGTTCGCTGTTTAAAAATGATACCGTAGGTAGGTAGTCGGAACAACTTGTGGCTGATAAGGCAGTTGGCGGGGATGAAAGGGGCTGATCTGACTTTAGCTCTAAAAGAATTTAGCATTAGGGATAGCGACCCTTCCTGACAACATACATACACGAATTGGTTTTACTTGCTTGATATCCTGCTCAAAGACATACATACAGTAATCACATAACGGGAATAGGGCACTGTAATGTTCCTGTATGGATCATACTTTAAATGGACATAATGTAGTGATGAATCGCTTGTCAAATTTGAGCCTTCCGGCGATGCAGATGTGATTGCAGTTGTTTCAAATTTGTAATTCGCTGATGCGGATGCGGATGTTAAATACGACATCCACAAGGATGTAGAGTACAACTACTAAGAGGAACCGTTTCAAGGAAATTATTATCCGCCTTATATAAATAATGGTAGCGTATAGCTACGTGATTTGACATGTGAAATACCAACAATTCCGCTGCAGCGTCTGTTCCTAATGCATTGAACCAATTAACTTACATTGGAAACGAAAATTCCGTACGAGAGAGTCCTATGTATCATCTTCATAGTAAACAATAAGGATACATGAACAAGGAATTCGATTGCATCGAGATTAAAAAACGAGGTGCAGTTGGGTAATTATTAATCGTTACCAGAAATTAAAAGTTTGAATATTTACATGAAGATTATTTTTTTACCCCTTGTATAAAGTTTCCCATGTGAACAATTTGTTTTTGATCCGTATTCTTACCTTTGCAATATGTTGCTTTCCTGTTTCACATATTCTTATTCTCGGTTTCCTGGTGCATATAGTAACCTGGTCAACTATCCACCCATTTTAACTTTAAATGCTAATTCAATTTGAGTAAAATTACGTGATTCGTGCACCAAACATTGCGGGAGAAAATGTAATACACAATCTCATGTTGGAACGTTTTATACGCTCAGTTTCCAATAAACGGTCGGTGTAAACACATATTGTACTGATTACATAAAAGTCACCGACCTTACACATTCTATGATTTCTATAAAAAAGTTAATAGTGTAACGTCTTATTTTGTCCAGACGAATTTAAAAACGCCCATTGATTTGTCAATGTTATGAGTTATTCATGTAGTCTTAAGTAGCGTATATTGTTTCCTGAACAGCTCACGCAGACAGAAAAAAAAACTCAAAATGAAACTTTTGAAATTAGTGAAAGAACCAGTGTAGGTATGCCCTTTGTGCTAACATATGTAATTTTCAAGCATAGCGAGCTATAAAATAAAACAAAATTACTGATCGAATTTGAGGATCAAAAGTTTCTCTTATTTTTACATCTGCTCACCAAGAAATAACTTTATGTAGCTAATCAAATGTTGCGGTCTCAAGCCACCAGCGATTGTGACCTTCTAATGGTGTCACCAACTAATGACATTGTGATTCTTCTCGTCTTTGTCCAGTGCCCACCATCCTCCTCCTCATCTCCATGTTCTCTCCCCGCTCTGATTGCGTAACTTGTATTGCGACCACCTACAGTGGATTGCCACCACATCCAGTGGTCTCCGCCACTGGAGCCGCCCAATTGCATTCCTTAGCATTGCTAAGGCCCTCCAGAGGGCCTAAATGCCCCAGGTTATGGAGAGAGCCTGGTCTTGACGGACCGATCATCGGATCCGACGACGTCATATTGCACTTTAAAGTGCAGCACTGGGAACGCTTCAGAAAATTTGTGCAATAAGAAGCAATTCAAAAAGGCAATTGCGTTTTGTGTGTGCTGTGAGCTTATTTAACAGATGATGCGGTCCTTGCTCTGTTATCACAGTTTTTGTGGGTACAAGAACAATGGATATAGTTATTAAAAACTGTACATGCCTACTGTAATTGCGTTGGAATCAATAATATGTTTAAAATCCGTGTATTCATACATTGCCGTACTTTAAAATAAGCACATGATAAGAAATCTTGAAGTTGAACGCAAACTGGAGAGCTGGCAATAATATTGGAATAAAGTTGTCACACCCTTGTTTCCTACCCTAACGGGTAGTTTCAAATCAATTGATATCTGTTTACCAATCATTGGGAACAATGCAAACGTATAAACTGCAGATTCCAATTCGAGTGTAAATCGAATCCTGCTCCACATAATACCTTGTAATCATCATTCTCTACGTATTCCATTTCTATATGATGATTTTTATCTTAATAATTCAGTTGCCGGACAACGTTGGCACTAGGGATATCCTCCTTCGTGATTCTCGAGGAACAGATAGTAAACAGTCTTCTCTGCTGTGGGTCCGGGGGATACCACTAAATGCCAGCAGGAAGTCCCAACAAAATAACATTCCAACCCTACAACCATGATTGCACCGGGATGGATGCGCCCATCGTCCATCTACGGACCTGATAGACACATTAATCGCATCAAAAACACTTCGAGTGTCTGTCTAGCTCAGAAGATGTCTTCTAGAGCCGCTGCAGCATAACAGAGGCTTTTAGCTCAGTCTTCCATCAAGCGATTCCTCAGGCACTCCAGTTTGTGCCCCTTTGCTCTCATTACTCGTCAGACGGTCGTTGAAATCATGCAAGTAGTTTCGATGGCCTCTGCCTGAACGCTGGAGCAGCGAAAGAAAGGAATCTTTCATGTCATATTCGGTATCTCCGTTGAATTTGCGGGTATTGTTTGAAACTTGGATACCCATTGTTCACATTTACGATGTGTTTTTCTGAGTAAAGGCGCTTCTGAGAAAATAAGAAACTGAATACTAGCAAAAAGATACGTGAAGTTAATTAATATTTTGTTTGTCAATACCAATGACATTTTTCGGCAATGACATACACATTTCTCTATTTAACATTTGACACTCCAGTCATTGAGTTACACTGGAACGTGAAACTGGTCAACTGACGCAGTTATAAAATATTGAGTATATGGGTTCACCTAGTGTGCATTGTTTGAAGTAGGCGTGAAAGCGGAGCAAGGAGGATGGAGAAGCGAGTGACATTTAGAAAAAGCATTTATGCAATGATAGGTACGATGAACGAGGTGATATCAAGTGTAACATCAGAGTGATGAAGAGGAGCAGGTGGCATCGAATATATTTGGAAATTCCAGAAAGAAGAAGGAGGCTCGTGGTGTTGATTGTAGAAGGAAAGAGCAGCAGAGGATGGGAAGCGACGGGAATTCATTGTTGCACCTCACCATATCACTTCAAACATCCAGAACCGTCTGAAGAGTATTAATACCATCACATTTTTGCAATCCCACTGGAAGTAGTTTGGTTCTCTCTGTTAAGTATAAAGTGGTCCTCTCGATCGCATTACAAGGCATAGTAACCAGTGTTGCTGCGTGTTTCTTTAGGTCTGAAAAAACGTTTTCAAATAAAACTCTATGTCATGTAACTTCAGTTTTTGTATATTATTCAAACAGTGCAATGAAACTTTTAAAAATTAAAATAACATCGATCAGCCTCCGTTATGCTAGTTCATATACTACAACTTGTTACTGAGTTTCATGTGATAGACTTACGAATTGAAAACCAATCTCAAGAGGATGTAAGTGACTTATTAAACAATAATAATAATTACAATAATGAGCATAATAATTATAATAATAATAACAATAATTATTATCATAAATAGAAGAATCAAATCAATAATCAATATTAAAAAAAAACAATTCCAAATAATAATAATACAAATAATAATTAAAATTGTATGAATAATTATCCAGGGTAACCGCAATCCGGTGCCCAACAGGCAACAGCGGCAACATCAATCATTAAACATTTATTGTATAACGTATGGGAAGCAGGTCGGGTCGATAGATGACGATGTGTCGTCTTTCACAGCTATCAGAAAGCAAATGTCTCGGCCAGCAGGTGAGAAGCCATGACGACCAAAAACGGTGCCAGATGACATACCGGGTAGGAAGGGGCAATCAATGGGCAATAATATACTTTATTGATTTTTAAAAATCGTTTGGGCTCTAGACGGTTGAAAGGTAACCAAACATGGCAGAAGCAGTACCTTTCAATGATACAAGATTAATACAAATCGAATTGCTAACAACAACCGGGAACATGGAAGAAATAAAGAAGAAAATGATTATAAATGTTCGTGATACATTTGCCTGAATTGTTCGTGGGGCTTCATATATGACCGTGAATACCGGTCGCCACATTATCCCCTCTTCCTGAGGACTTATCGCCCCGCGTGACTCCCAATCGCTGCCTTTTACATTGTCATCCTCGTCTCATCTTTCTCCGTCACGTGAAGGCTGTTTCATGCTTCATCACCCCGTCCTATTTCTTGCCTTCTCGCCTCCAACGGGTCCCAACGGCGCTCTCCGAAAAGCAAGGCAATGCGTATTCCTGGAGTTCTGGGAGTACACTGAAAACAATCTTCCTCCGTTCATTGTCAGCGAGGGCACACAGTGTTGAAAAGATCATACATGAAACAGGCCAGCATTAAATGATAAAAGCTGTCACATTACGGTGTGTATTGCAATAAATAATGTTACGTATTACGATATACTACACGGAAAAAATTTCTGTTCATTATTTGTAATGAGTTGGGAACAATTGTTTGCATGACCTTGGACATCTCATTTCGCGGAGCAGAGTTCAATGTTGAGTGAAATGGGCAATAAATAAAAATAAAGCTAACATGTACAATAGTTTATACAAAAAAAAATAGGAATAGCTATTGATTGAGGATGCTCTTCCATTTGTCGATAAATTGCATCTGCAAACCTTACAAAAATAGGTCCAGGGGATCTCCGATGATCTATTTCTTTTTCAAAATGCGATCTATGCAGTAGCAATCGAAAATTGGGTATTACAGAGACGCATCTTCCATCAATATAATATGAAAATTATTCACATTCCGATACTAATACCTCAATTTTACTTATATCGGATTTTTTCGGAGGACATAGCAAAAAAATGCCGGCCAGATTTGGAAGATAATATCAAAATGTCACGATTAATAGATGCATACTGTGGAACGCCAAACATAAGGAAATATTATGTTGGACTTATATCGCTATGATGACTCCAACCTCGCGGATTTCATTCTCGACCACAGGAAAATATTCAAGAAGTTGCAATGCATTCTAAAATTAAGCAGTCCATATCGTCAAAGTTCTATTTCCCTGAAATTCTTTGCGAATCTTTACCCGTTTCCTTATTGCACCCGCTTCCCTATTGCACCCGCTTCCTTATTGCACCCGCTTCCTTATTGCACCCGCTTCCTTATTGCGCCCGCTTCCTTATTGCACCCGCTTCCTTATTGCACCCGCTTCCTTATTGCACCCGCTTCCTTATTGCACCCGCTTCCTTATTGCGCCCGCTTCCTTATTATACCCGCTTCCTTATTGCAACCGCTTCCTTATTGCGTCCGCTTCCTTATTGCACCCACTTCCTTATTGCACCGCCATCAATCTTGATGGAGAGTCGATGCACCAGGCCAGGACGCCATCGAAGTGTGAGGCGTATGTCTCACCGGGTCCCAATATTGAGTCTCTCTCCTCGCTCACCTCGAACACCTAGGCAGCGAACTAGGGGCCATTCTTGTCGTTTAACTCGAGCCACTTCCACTGTTTCGTTTCTCTCACAGGACTGGCAAGTCAAGTCGAACCGTCAGTTAAACACTTGTCGCGTTCGATGTCAACAAGGAGCCTGGCACACGAATAAATGACACAAGACAGATTATGACTCTACTGTTATATGAAGCCTATGGGTTATTACCTATTCAATTAGGTCACTATATTCACTCTTTTTTCTTTTCTGCAATGACTCGTCAAACACATGAGCAGATTTCTTCAGCATAATTTCCTTTCAATTTTTGCCGGCCGTTTTCACATGGTGCGCAGTTAATGATACTTTCCACGAGAACGGCAGGGACCAAATGGAACAATTCTACGAGCAAGTCAGAAAATACTTCTCCCATTGACCTGTCAAGAGCCAAGCAGTACGTTATTCATAGATTGGGGAAGCACACTGACACCGAATGCAGACGTAAATAATTTACTTTTTAGTTCACTCATTCAGACGACCTAAAAATATCTTAATAGATGATGTATTGCAACTTGTGGCACGTGAGACAGTCCCATGAAATTTATTTAAATACTTGAAATTTGTGTGTAGTTGTGTCGTACAATTAATTTTTGGCAGCAATCGACATCCATTACTAAGAAAAATCCATGTCTTCGACAATGTCTGTTCTTTACATGGGACCGGTCTTTACGGTAGAGCATTCATAACACAAAGTATTTCCAAACGAACATTTTCTATAATAAATTTTAAAGATCGACTTTTTTAAGAACCAATTTCTAATTTCACAGAATGTCAACTAGCCGAGATTTTTTCGTGAACTGTTTTTGCATAGCAAGTTTTTAAAAATGGAAAGCTAATTGGATCAATTTATGTCAACATCGATATTTTCTTCCCCGAAAGACGATAGGACAGAAAGTTAATTGGTCCAAATTGGTTAGCATTAGCCAACCAGAAGTAGTGCAGACCAACCTAAAAGCCTCCGCACACGGTGTTCAAAGTCGCGAAAGCCTTGAGCCTTTTGATCGATGAGTCATGCCTCGGGATTTCAGCCAATGAACACGCACTCTCCTTAAGGCACCGTTCGAAAGTGGAAAAGTTCTAATACAAAATGAAGTTCCCCCAAAATAATCTTTTCGCTATCATCGACACTATTTGACTCGATTTTTGCATGTAAATCCTTGTTGAAAATTCCCTTTGTATATGTTGATCTGGGTACTTGTTTCTCATAGTATTGTAACCCATCCATTATCGATCAACACCTTTTAATTACAGGGGCCCAGCGAGGGCAGTAGGCCCCAACCTATGGCGGTTGGGCACACCGAAGGTGCACCACCCGATGCGAGTGGCCACCAGTTTATGATTGGTCTCGTTTCTGATTCTGGTGCCTTTGGTTTGTCTCTGCGACGTCAAGTTAGCTCACAGTAAGCGATTCGGTCCCATCGACTTTCTGTGCAGAACGTTTTCGTCTCTAAAATGCCATTCCTCCGTATTCTTTCCTGATATATCCGAGTGTTAAATGGTTCAGGGGAAACTGCTAGCGGCATTAAAGGCTCTCGGGTGATAACGATACAGCACGAATGTCTTCTATCATGAAAGCTTTGACGTTTTATGCAAGTACAATCACATCAAGGGATTTCTGGTGACAAAGTCAAAGAACTACATTATTGGAATCAAATATGATTTCGGTGTTCTAGTTGGAGTCCTCGTTGGAGAAAAAAAACATAAGTTTATTCTGAAATTAATATTCTTTTTTCGTTTCTATTTCGCCAGTG
>SDVV010009553.1:0-16652 GCA_016164225.1 Gammarus roeselii | reverse complement strand
GCCGAGTCGTGGCTTGGAACTGTTGGAAGCGAATGGGCGGAGTTGGCAGTTGAGACAGTTGCTATTTGCTGATGATACGGCCCTGGTTGCGGATTCGGATGAGAAGCTATGTAGGCTAGTGTCTGAGTTTGGTAGAGTGTGTGAGAGGGGGAAGCTTCGAGTGAACGTGGGTAAGAGTGAAGTAATGAGATGCTCGAGGACTGTCGATGCGAGCAAAATTAGTGTCACCCTAAATGGAGAGCTCATGGAGGAAGTTCAGTGTTCTAATTATCTGGGCTCCCATGTGGAGATGACTGAACTGGTGAAAACTGAAGTGAATGCGCGAGTGAAGGAGGGATGTTAAGTGTTGGGTGCAATAAAAAGTGTAATGAGCTGTAGGACGTTGGGGATGGAAGCAAAGAGAGGGCTGTATGAGGGTGTTGTTGTCCCAACTGTGCTCTACGGAGCTAAGGCTTGGGGGGGTGAGAGCAGAGGAGAGAAGGAGGTTGAATGCATTCGAGATGAAATGTTTGAGGAGCATGGCTGGAGTAACGCTGAGAGACCGGATCACCAACGACGTGGTTCGAAACAGAACAGGGATGATGAAGAAGTTGGAGGACAGTGTGGATTCGCGTGTTCTGAGATGGTTCGGGCACATGGAGAGGGTGGATGAAGGGAGATTGGTGAAAAGGGTGATAGATGCTGAGGCGAGTGGTCGCAGGCCTAGAGGTAGACCGAAGTTTGGGTGGATGGATGGTGTGTAGCAGGCGTTGGGAAGGAGAGACATGAATGTGGAGGTGGTGAGAGAGCGTGTAATGAACTGGCGTGAGTGGAGAAGGGTAGTGAAAGGTTGATTTTGACGCTGCTCTGATGTGCTTTCCCGCCCTTGGCACCCCGCTGTCGGGATGGTCGTGGGTGGGGGGCGCCCGGCCATTATGACGCGGCGGGGGTAAACCAGTGAAAACTGTCGGGCCATGCTGCTGACGACGGATCCTCGGACTGCACTCGTGACCCAGAGTGTATGCTGAGGGGGTACCGGCCGGACCCTTGAGCACAAAAGGGCTAAGTTGTGTGAGTGTTTGTGGGTGTGAGGTGAGCCTTGCCGTCGGCCACCCCCTTTCTGGGGGATGCAGCCTAGTGTCTGTATCAATCAAGGTCTATAATAAGTGTGCAGCAAATGCCATAATTCTATTAGACTTCAAAGAGCAATTAGCCAACCCCCACAAACACATGGTCTTTATTACACAACAAACTTGGTTTCTTTCAAAATAAGATTATTCTAGTTGTAGTGTGTGCATTGGCAGGGAACATCCTGGTGGAACCAGTGAAAAACATCAGTTCTGAGGTTACAATAGTGGTATTGAACTCAATATTCCTTCACAACAGCATTTTATTGCCCATAGCTTCAGGCAATAGCAGGTTGATCACGTCTCAGATTACTTAGCACAAAAAGAGGTAGAGTATGCTTGGATCCATATTCATCTTATCCCCCCTGTTCTGATGGGCAAGCTGAACAAAGCGTTGAAGTCATAAAAAGTGGCCTCTGGAAAGCTATGGGGAGTATGAAACAAAGACCAAGACATAAATTGTTACACTACTATACGGGGATCCCTCCTGCAGTATCTTCAAAGGGGAAAAATTCATGTAATCAATGAAAACTAATTAACCCAAGCTCTACATACACCCAAAAAATGTCCTAAATAACCTATTATACATACCCATGTTCCATGTAAGAGACCATGAAAATGCAATATATTCAAGAGGTCCTAAGTGGCTTGAAGCGACTATCCGCAATAAAAGAGTGATTAACATGTAGAAGGGACATGCATCTAATTTAGATGTCATCTAGACAAGACTTGTTGAACAACTGTTACTAAGGAAAACACAGACATTGGACAAGATTGAAGGGAACAAATATCTTTAGGAACGTCTGGAGACTGAAAGTCGGCTCAGCGTCAACGCAAGAAATGTGCAGATGCAAGCACCAAGGAGTCTCCACAATCAGGTTCAGAGCAGATCACAATCCAGATTGAATATGCTTGATCCAACCAAAATATAACCAATAACTGAAATCAAGCCGATTCAGACGTTTAGAGAGAACAACGACCGGTCGCTGAGAGCAGCTCATTCGTAGCATGGTTAATTTGTGAGAAAATAAATGCCCGTTAGAAACCATGTTCGATGTTTCCCAAACAATTGTCACGGAAGTCTCTCTCAAAAAAAAAAGAGGAATGTGTCATGTCCAAATGACTGATTTGTTAGACTTGTACCGTATACTCAGTTGTTCAGCTAAACTACATGTACCACTGCCCACAAGGGAGCCTACAGGAATCAGGCGGGCCAGCTACAACAAAGTGCCTTGCCTGTGGTGGCGGCGTCTGGAGAAGTCCATTAACTCGCCCTGTCTCCTATCCTCGCCTGTGGTGGCGGCATCTCATCGGAGCTTCAATTTCAGCGTAAGTCCATTAACTCACCCTATACCCGTGTGCGTCATTTCTGCGGTGTTCAAGTGAGCACAGCCTGTGTGCTGCTGGGTTTCAGGCCCACTGACACTTTCAAGACACCAAAGCCACAACAGATACTTTTTTTCAGGTAGAAGTGAACACTCGCAATCATCGCTCGCCAACCAAATATAGATAACTTTAGCCCTAACTCAAGTCCGTCTGGTTGGTGCGTTGCAGTGTGGTTGAAGGACATGAACACGCTGCAAGTAACAATGATCTAGGGCCTACAATAAAAACTTGACCACACCGGTGGCTAATTGTTAACTGGCACACAATCTACTAAGTTAAATCAGATATAAGCAATACCACTCGACCACGCCACTAAGCCAGTCATCCATTTCTCTCCTCCAGGTGGTGCGCTGGCGCGGTTCCCACCGCCGCAGAGGGAAACCGGGGGTAAGCAACAACCCTAGGCAACAGTTACTTAGTTACTTGTGGTAACGCGGGACCATCAGAACAGTTTGACGTTATAGACCCAATGTGGTTGTTGTTGTTGCTGCTGCTCAACCCCAACTCCCCCGGCGATGGAATGGCCACGGCCAGCGCACAGCTCGAGGGCCGGAAACCCACCGACGAGTGCGTGGTGGGAGTGCCCTATATTAGGCCGGCATCCCTGAGGCAGCTAATGCTGTCGCGCGGGTGCTCCCTTAGATCACGCACTGACGTGATGTTATGGTGGAGCCTACCGGGTGCGGTGACTGGGCACGACGTCACGACGTGCTCGACCGATTCGGGTGAACCCCGACACAGCAAGCAGAAAGCAGATTGGACATTACCCAGTCTATGCAGGTATGACTGAAAGGCCGTATGGTGCCCACACCACCGACTTGACAGGTGGGCCCGTCACTCCTGGGAAACCCCAATTCCTCCACATCCACCCTAGGCGGGTGGCTCTGCAAAATCGTATTGACTCTGTGTTCATCTAATGCAAGAGCTGTGAAGCGTTATGTGCATCTGTTTGTGCTTAGATGTGTTATCTGTAAGTTCAGGAATGATCGCATAAAGGGAACCAAAGTTTAAGGCCGGTGTGTTATGTAGGTGTCGGTTGGTTGGACGAAGGTTCAGTAGATTGTGGCAGGGGTGTGCCAGGTGTGAAATCTTGTTGAAGAATTGGGTTCCTCTCATATCAAAATGATGCTTGAGAGGGAGGACCTTGGTTTCTTCATGCAAGAGCAGAATGGGTGTGGTCTGTGTACAGCTCGTTACGATGCGCAAGGCCGTGTTTAGTATCCTTTGGGGGAGTTAGTGTGTGTGGGTGCAAGGTCCGAGGACCAAGCGGTGTTGCGTGGGAGATTACGGGCCTGCTGAAATGTTAGTATAGTGTTGCAATTGATTCCTTGGAGTGACCGTAAGAAGTTGTAGTGTTGAGCCCTGAAACCGTGTTGCTAAGAGGGGAGTGGGATGTGTGCATTAATTTTGTTTAGAATCAGTCTCTCCAAGATTTTAGAGGGGTTTGGGAGGAGGTAAATGGGTCTGTATGAGGCTGTATCTGTAAGAACTTTGTTGGGTTTCAGGATGAGAATGATTTTAGCTTGTTTCCAGATGTTAGGTATTGTATGAAGTTAAAATATCTGTGAATGTCTTTGAGGGCCGCGATGGCATGTGGCCCTAGATGTTCAATGTGAATGTATGATATGCCGTCTGGGCCCGCTACTAAGGAATTTTTGATCTGGCGGATGGCGGTTATTGTCATAGTGTTAGGATCGGTCTGTGAAACTGTTTGAGTATCCTTTTGTTGTCTGGGTGGTGTGGTAGGTGGCAAGTGTTTGCGTAGAGTTTGTAGAGTATGTCCGCTTATTGTTGGCATGAGGGTATGGTGTAGGTGTTGGGTGGAAGGATTGCCTCATGTGTGTATATGGTTTGTGTTGATGAGGCTCCTAATGAGTTCCCTTAATTTGATGGTGAGGTTCGGGAGTTAGTGTTTGCAAGTACGTCCCGCCATAGGTTCGTGTGTTGCTCCCGGATATCTGTATCTATTTCTGCGTTAAGGATTTTAATCCGAGTGATTCGGTCGTTGGTGGAGGGTAAATTACGAAGGTGGTTTTGCTGCTGAATATTCCGCCTAATGTTGGCCGAGAAGGCTGAATTGAAGCCGAGGACGAACCTGGCAGGTAATGTTGTCTGTCTACGTGGTTGAGTACTGTGTTGATGTGTTTTGTGGGTGCGTCAATGGATGTGTATTAGGTGATATCAAAGTCTTGTAGGGAGATTTCAATAGATGTTGTGTATTCATCCCAGTCTACTCTCTTGTAGTAACGAAAAGTGTGAGGGGGCTTGTTGTAGATTGGGGATCGAAGTTGGTAGTTAGGTCATGACTATCGGGAGGTGGTCGGATGACATGTCCTGGTGGACCGCCCATTGGCAATTTAGTGCAAAATTGGGGGAGCAGAATAAGACGTCTGGAGAAGTCGGTTCTGTTTTGGGATTGAAAGGCTTGCGAGTGGGTGTGTCTGCGCTGTCTAATGTGATTAGTGTATCTAGCTGATCAACGAGAACACCGCCCCACCGGTCATCGCTCTGCGAGGCGCGTCAGGAGAGGTCGTGCGCGTTGAAATCATCTAGAGCGAAGAAGTTAGTGATTGTGTTAAGGTAGGCCAGGTGGGTTCGTATAGCGAGGTGGACATGAACTGGATGGAGGGATGTATATGTTGAATAGATATTCTTTTTGTGAATTTGTATGTGTAGTGATTGTAGTTCCAAAAGTGTGGTGAGGGGGAAGTAGTGTGATGGTAAAAGAGGTTGCGTCGGTAAAGTGGAGATTTTTATGTACTAGTGTCATGAGTCCACCACCACCGTCGTTTTAGGATGGTCGTGGTAGAGTATGGTGTATTCATGAAAATTTTGTGTTCTGGAGTGTTGTTTAAGTTTTTTTTCCTGGAATAGGGCGATGTGAATGGTGTTGGTCTAAAAAGTGTTCCAGTTCGACTTGTTTTTCCCAATTCCGTTTGTGTTCATTTGTAATATATTTAGGTGTTTGGAATTGGCTTGGGGTTGCTGTGGTGATGCAGGGGGTGGGGGTGGGGCCACGGGGTGTGGAGGTGGAGGCGGTGGTGGGGCGGGTGTGGGACGCCCGCAGGGGAGACATGGGTATGCGTTGGGACCAGGGTTGGGTTCAATGTCACCGGCTTGGAAAAGGAGGGAAAGCAACGCCACCAGATTTTCATTTTCCTAGGGAAAAAACGTGTAATTGTTCACTTCCCCCTAGAGAAAAAACAGTGTAATTGTTGTTGTGGCTCTGGTGTTTTGTCGGTGGGGCAGGGGCCCGGGCAGCACACAGGCCGCGTCCACGCCATCGAAGGAGACGTGAACATGAGGGGTTGAGGGACTTTCGCGAAGCGCCGTCCAGCTCTTGGACTGCCCTCCTCTTTACGCAATGCGGTGGGCAGTAAAGTGGTTAGGGCCAAGCACAGATCAATGCCCACTTGATTTGCGCGCCTGGGCATTAGGCCTGCCCACCAGCATGAGAATATAAGGTTCAGATGTACCTATATGATGATATTGGATGTGTACGTAACAGTGTAAGGAGAGAGTCGTCCAGACAGTATATCTAAGGGAAGTAAATGAGCCTGATCCAGGCCCCACACCCTATCGGCATACTCCGTGCCTTCTATAAAACCCTCGAATAAACCTACCTGTAGCGTTCCCGTGTTTCAGTCCATCTTTATGCCAATTATAATACTACTCACTTGCATTTTGACGTCGCACTCTTTTGCCTCCTTCAGCAGGTTAAAGAGCAAGCCAAAGACAGTGGCCAGGTAAGGCGAGAAGCACTTGCGATCGAACTCGAAGTCGTCCATGGCAGTCTTGAGAGCCATCGCCGTGTGGTAGCGAACCACAAAGTCAGAGTCGTTGCTGAGCAGGTGAATGAAAGCCTCGTAAAGCAAGGGCCTGTTCTGGGGGTCGAAACGAACATCCGTCCACTGAGCAACCAGCCAAATAACGCGACGTCTCAGGATGCGATAGTTCGAGTCAGCTATCTTGAGTTCGTGGACGAGGTGAGAAGTGAAAAGGTTGTCGAAGTCAATGTCATCAATAAGGTCAAAGGAGGCAAGGCCGATAGCGTTATAAGCAGCGTCTTTGGTGAGGATTCCATGGAAGTTACCAGGGTCAGTCATCTTGACAGCATCTGCTAATAAAGATAAAAGGACGGGCCTAAAGGCGTCTCTGTAGTCGTGGAACATCTTTTTGAATAGGCATTCGGTTGCTGGTCTCAAGCTGAACTTCCAAGAGTCTCCACCTTCGACCTCAGTGCAGAAACCTTCTGGGTCTGAGTCCCATATCTCTAAATCCTCGCGAGACAACAAGAAGTACTGCGTTATGAGACGGTGGCAGATCTGCTCGAGCACCGACGATGTGAAGAACTCAGACTTTATTTTATGAGCCTCCAACGCCTCAGCGCCTTTTGTTTCTTCAACGACCTTGTTGACTTGATACTCGGAGCAGTCAAGGATGCACTTGATCATGTTGAGGCACTGCACCGTAAACCTTTCATACATTAAGCCCTTAATATCATCCGTGAAGGCGAAGGTGGTCACAATCTCCAAGGTGCTGCGAGCGTAGTTCAGGAAGCAATAGGGGTAATTCTCCAGTAGCTCCAGTAAGCTCTTCATGAGAAGGTTGGTGTACTTCTCAGCAGGAGCTTTCAATGTGTCTCCTTCGTGCTGTTTCCTAAAGAGCAACATTACTTTTATCTGCTCACACACACTGCTGTAAAACTCAGCCACCTGAGGAACTTGTGATGGAGTCTTGAAGCCATAGATGGCGAGCTTGCGGAGGATTTTCAGACACAGGTGAGTCCGCTGGAGAGCAGCTCCAATCACAGCAAGGTCGCCGCCATTCTCGTTTGTCCTCAAACACAATTGCACTTCGTTCGCGAACAACTCATGTATGTCGGGAAACAGTTTCCCAGCAAGATCCTAGAAAATAATGTTCCATTACATCCAGATTAGCAATATTGCTAACATATAGAGAATTCGAAAATTACTGGCTCAGAGCAAATTACAAATATATAAAGCATTTCTAAAGCTGAGTTGGAGATTAAATTGATGGCTGAATTTTAGTCTAGAAACAAATAGGGAATGAAAATGAGTGGGTAGTATTTACAAAAAAATCATCACATATCTCATAATTACTGAATCCATATACATGCAAAAAATGCCAACACCAAAGCTGTCATTTGTGGATGACTTACCTGGAACTTTCTCCTGTCATGCATAAGTCGACGAGAAGAGATCTGTTTGACGACATGGTGCAGAGTTAGTAAAGCCTTCTGTTGTACCAGCAGTGCAACGTCAGGGCTGTTGTTAGCAGCGGCACCTCCTGAAAGAGGGAAAGATTATCACTATTTGCTATGAATACATAACAATGGTTACTGGCACAACAGTTAACTGTCATTAAGACAGTGAGAAGCAGCTGCATGATGTTCATAACTGAATGTATGAGAGAATGCCATGGAGAACATAGCACTTTTTCATTCATTTAATCACATAATTATTGTTGAAGAAAAAAAACTAAAAAAATTACCTTGGCTAATACAAAATACCCCAACAGCAAGGTGCAGTAATAGTTTCTTGGCCAATCCCGTTAAATTAGACTCTCAACATTGACATCAACAAGTTGCAGCATTGCTTTGTAGCCCACCCCACCCACCTGTGACGATTTGAAGCAGGGTTGGCAGCAAGTCTGGCCAATTGTTAGGGCAGTCCTGTCTGGCCACCTTACCAGTGACCACGGCCAGCTGCAGGGACAACGGTGCTAAGGGCTCGGGCTGGCAGTTCACGCCCACCAGAAGAGACCGGATGGAAGCCTGGGGGTGAAGGGGTGGGTGTCAAAATATATAGATCCATCAGCTTGCAAGACGACACTCTAAAACAGATGGCTGGAAAAGGGAGATAGAAATGGGGCTCCCAAGAATGCCACAGATACCAGATGGCCTGGGGCCATGAAACATCTCAAGAACAGGCCTCTGCTGAGATGACAAATGGATGTCAGTTTGCATCCCTTTAAAAAATTCTGATTCTAAAATGTGCAAAAAAAGTTGCATTCACCAAGATTTCCATCTAGTTAGCTACTGATGTCAGCTTGCAAAACTATCTGTTGAGGGGGAGGAGGAAATGAATTAGCATGCAGTTACTTATCAATAAGGATTAGGGCAGAGATACATGAAGTATTTTTCAAAATTGTCAAGCTTTTATTCAATAGACAAATTGATGAGTTGCTGGGTGAAATTCATCAATTTAACATTTAGGATATGTTTAGTTGAACAGGTTACATATATAGAAATATGTCATTTATTGGCCTATCAGTTTTTTGGCCAAATATTTACAGTGGAGGACTATACATACCTTTTCATCATCTGATATTTTGTGTTCCCCAACGTTTCTCCAAAATTTGTCAACACCATTTTTAAAGCAGAGCACCGCCATCCATCTAACATTCGTCTCCAGGGACTGACTGAGGTAGACCTGAGGAATACAATCTCATGTAAAGTGAATAGCTTATAGGGATTATAGGAAACCTAACCACATCAGCAATTAACTGATGGAATCAACTCTGCAGAGAAGACAATTTCAAAAAGCTGTGATATAATGCCACTGCAGTTCTACCAAATCTTACATTGCTGTTGTGTTCCTTGACACGTACTACACAGGTTTCCCTGTCTCCCCATGAACACCTGATCACAACCACCACACGGAACAACATAAGTACCACAAGTTTAGGTTTGGTATGGACAGGTAGTTTTTTCAAAAAAAATCAAGTTTTCTGAACAATCGTGGTATTGAAGCTACATTTTGGCAGTTTTTCTAAAAGTCTCAGTCAAGAAATTAGCAGTTTTAGTAGGAAAAAAAAACTATAAAACATTTATAATACAAAAACACCTCCATATTGTACATTAAAATATTGTGTCACTAATTTGAGATATCATTTTAGAACTATTGAACAATCAATATTCCTGTTGCATGCTTTATCCTCTTGCCTCCAGTTATGATACAAGAAAAATTGAGGAACAGTTCAATGTAAAATAAATGTCGACGAACACTAGGCTTACTATCCCATAACAAATTACCTGCAGTAAAGTGGTGTAGAAGCCTTGCTGTTTCTCCCACTGCTGCAGCTGTTGTTCAGCTGGTTTGATGAGATTGGGTTGCTGACAAGACGCATTGCGAAGGACGGTGATAACAGCACTTAAAGCCTCTCCATTCATGACAAGACTTGCCATTGTGCCGTGCACAGGGCCTTCAAATTTGACGTTATGATGGAGTGTTGGTGGAGCTTTTTGCAGGGCAGTAGTGATAGTGAATAAAACTAGCAAAGGAGTTCTGTGGGCTGAGCTGTGGTTGGAGAATGTGTAAAAACTGTGATTTTTACAGCTTTGAAACAATGCACAAATTTTGAAGAAACTTTTGTTGTTTAGTGTGAATATTTGGAATGAATAGTTTGATGCCTTACTTCAGAAATAAAGACAGAGTTTTTAAAATGAGCCTCAACCAAGGAGTAATAGCAGAACCTTTCAGAATGGTTATATATTAGGGAACCATCAGTTTTGCTTCCCCAAACAAAACTATTTGTTTATTAGGAGAGACTGTTTTTGTGGAGTCCTCAAGATAAATGGTTCGAGTTGTTTCCCTAAGAACAGAACACTCAAAGGATACTTTGACCACCTTTCGCACCTCAGTTATGGTGACTGTCACGCTAATTTCATCTTCAGCATAAGCTGGAGCAGGAAAGTTGAGGTCTTGTTTCAAGACAACAGTTCCAAAGCCCGGCAAGACTGTGCCAATCACCTTAGACACAAGCCCATTGAGCAGAGCACCATGAACAACACAATGGGTGAACCGAGCTGGGTGATTGCGAGCCACTTCAGGATCCAAGTGAATTGGGTTTGTGTCTCCAGAAAGAAGGGCAAACTTCTCAATATCTGTTTTAGTGACAGTATGCTTGATTGTCACTGAGGCACCTTTGATGGGAGCTGAATTTGTGCAGTGGTGAGTAATAAAAGTTGAGGAAATGTGTTTAGTAAACTTTGAGTTTGATTTAACTGAACAAGCTGGAAACAAATACCTAAAAAGGAGCTTGGTTTGTTTGGCACATATCATTGAACAGTAGGATATAATCACAGCTAAAAGTGAGTTAAGATAGCATTAAGCTGTTGAGCAAAGGAACTATTGATAAAAACAAACCTCAAGTAACAACTTAAGGACGAATGTTGGACATGTAAAATGAGAGACTACATACCATGTAGCTGGTCAAAAGATAAATAAGGTAGGTATCTGGAGAAATTGCAATTCACATTTAAAGCCAACATGAGTAGTATCAGCATCTACTCATCTATGACAGCACAAACACTGCCAACTGGGGGTAGAACTGTAGCAGCAGTGGTAGCAGCAGCAGCACCGCCAGCAGTGGGAGCAAGGCTGACACAGTCACGCAAGAAGACCTGAGCCAAGTTGGAGACTCGTCGGTCAGGCACAGCCGCAAGAGGCAGCACCAAGATGGTAGCGGCCCTCACAGCAAGGTCTGCAGTGTACACCATGACACAGGTAAGAGTGAATTTTGGCTGCACACAACACTTTCAGCAGATAGTGCCTCACTATTAAGCCACAGTACACCCACTGCTAGCTACAATAATAAAATAGCAATTTCTTCCAGATTTCCCCCAGCTGTACGCAATATCTTTGAGCTACATGACATGATTAACAGAGCTTCTCACACAGCGGAAGCTAATCATAATAGACAAATAAATTAACCAAAGAGAAGGTATCTTCAGTGGGAAGAACAATCTTGGATAAATATCTGACTACTTTTGACAACCACTACAACACAACACAATTTCAGAATATAACATTCTATTTCAACTACAAATTAGTTATCTATTAATTTCAAAATTAGGTTGTTTTATCACACCTAAGAAAATGTATCACTATAATGGTTCTCAAAACCTCTTAAAGCAGTCATCTTGAAAAACATCTAACTGCATGAACATTAGTTGACCAACAAGAGGCAAATAGAAGCTTCTTGTTCCAAATGCATTTCACTGACCGTGGCCCTGCTGTTGCAAGCAAATAAGCGCTGTGAGAGCAGAGACGACTGTACTTGAGTTGGGAGAGGCAAGACACTTGCACAAGAGGTGAACACCCCTTTTGGCAAGAGTGCCACTGATTTCAGGAGCTGTTGATCCAAAAGAATAACAAAAAGAGTTCTTAAATAGCATTAGCATTTATCAACTGGTAACTCCAAGTAGCTAATAAAAAACAATGTCAAAAACAATTGAAAGTCCATGGATGGAGCAGAAATTCTTCCAGTGGTACAGAATCACACCTAAGTATTAATGAAAACTTCTCAAGATTTTGAAATATTGACTACACAGCAGTGTACACTGAGATTGGTAAATGATTTTGGGAAAATGAAAACTTGTTCCAATGAAGAAAATGATGTGAAAATCCACACTTGATGCTGTCATTTAGTTTGAAATGGGCAAACCTGAAATTCAAGTCATACAGGCAAAGCCTTAGCTTTCTGATAGCCCACCATAGCCTGACTTCGAGAGATCAAAACGTTAGCTATTTGAGAGAAGCAAATGTGTAACAAAGCAACATTTCTAAGCGGTTTTAACATGAAAGTCGTTAATCATATAAATCCATACAGTATTGGCACAGCCTTAGCACTTTGAATACATCTCTTACAAGTGTGAAGATGATAATCAAGACCTGAAAATTACAATGTTAAAAGCTTGGATATAAAAAAAAATCAAATGAATTTAGCAAAAAAGCCAATGCAGAGCTATGCCCATGAAGCTGACTCTTCTACAAGGCATGAAGATCAAGTCCTCCAAAATTACTAAGTTCTGAGTTTGATTTTAGAAAAGAAAAAAAAAGTCAACAAGACACTCACAGAAGATGATCTATGATTTCAGCTGTGAAGGACTAAAAGCTATGCAGTATTGGCATGGACTAATTATTTTGAAACCAATCATATTCAAGGCATGAAGAGCCTGTAAAATGAATGAAGTTCAAGCCTTGAAAAGGTCTCAAAAAATGAACATGGAAGTTAAGAATGCCAAATAAAGTAGCTCTGTAAATGGGTCAGTTCTTCATTTTAGACCATTAAGCATCAAGTCCACACATATTTGACAAAGCACTTTGAAATGCCACTAGTATAAAGAGCAAGACCAGCAATATTGTTTTGTTTTAATTAGCTAGCAACAATTGCTAAAAAATAGCTATGCTAGTACTACACAGTAGAAGTGTAGCATAGATGATTGCTCTGGACATTAATTGAAGTCATGAACCCATCACAGGTAGCTACTAATCAGCAAGCAAGAAACCTGATGCATACATGAATGCAACTAGCTACATAAATAATTTTACCAGTTATTGCATTGCATACCCAGAGCCAAATTGCAGAGACCAGCAGCAGCAAAACTGGCCAATTGGTCAGTGGAGTCTGAGGATGAGAGAATCTCTAAGAACACAAAGAAAACTCCAGCCTTCTTGAGCCAAGAAAAATTAAGAGGATCGTAGCAGAAGTTTGCAAGGTTGGCTACCACTTGCAGCCGCCTATCTGCAAAAGAAATTGGAGAAGATAACATGAGTAGTATGGATCGGTTTGAGATGACCAATAAGGTATCAAGCCCTAACATATTGCAAATATACCTAGCTACCTACCAACTCCAAAAATTTTCAGCCACTCCAACCAGAACTGTGCCAATGCCAGAAACCTATTTTCTTGATTACTGCAAATAGTACAGATGGCTTCTCACCTTTGCAACTACTCAAAAAGCTCCCATAAACTATCAAGTCAGAGCAGAGAAAGCCAAGTAGGCCAGTCATAAAAATGTATGCCAAAATCACCACAGTAAAAAAAAAGTCAGAAACTGGAATTAGTACACACTGATGGCCCGAATAAAAACAAACTATAGCTATAGCTATAGATATGAAAAACAGATTAATGAAAATAAGAAAAAGCCTCTCACAAAGGAAAGAAAAGAATACACAGAACACATGTACACAAGAGAACACACGTGCCTTCTCAAAGATTTAAGCAGGCCAAAAATTCAGAGATTACACCTAGAAATTGGAAAAAAACATTACTGATGGCAACATTAATTTTAGAAGACATACTAAACCAAAACAGTTCCGGAGTTCAATGACAACCTTCGAAAGAACTAAGAAAATTAATACCCCACAGCTGTAGGTCAGGTGGCAGCTATGCAGTGACCAGCTATAACAGTGAAAAATCTCCATGTAAATAAGTAGCTAAAGACTAAAGAACCATGTCAAAAGAGTCATGAACTAGATGTTAACAACATCAAGGCTTATGGTTTACCAATCAATATCCACAAAAAAAAATTGGTATGTGAATTACCAAAATCTAAGCAGAAACTACAGAACCACACCTTAACCAATTTGAAAGCAAACTCACCAGGATCTTGGATACTATGGAATTCTTCAACCAGTTCTTGCAAATACTGAGGCCTATCAAGTCCTTTCTTTCCAGATCTCTTTATAAGTTGATTCTTGGTTGAGAACATTTAAATAAAGCAATAAGGCATTTCAGAGAAAATGTGTATAAATAATTCTGCAGAAATAAATCATGATTAATCAATAAACACTAGGAGTAGTGCCTGGTTTTAGATTCTGAAATAGGGTCCTTCTCAACAAGATCTTAAAAAGTTTAAAAACAAGATGACAAAAATGTTTCATGTGCCGGATGCTAAGAAAGAAGCTTAATCATTCATTCCTTATTTTTTATTTTTTTCGAGACATCCTTATTTAATATTTTCACCACCTCATTGCCTGTTCTGTCCATTCAGAATAAAATAATCTAAGTGACTTCTCATCAATATTTATTAGAGGAAAGAGCATTTGGATTACACATTTGGTCAAAACGTTAAATGACAAGATTGTTGTGTTGACTGTGATGCAACAATTTCCAATCTGGGGCAAATATCCTTGTTTCCACCTATGAATGTAATTACACAAAGGAACATGTATGAACTTCCACTAAAATATCTGCTTCAAAGAAATGAGAAACAATACAAATGTTTCCATCATAGTACTGAACAGGCTATAATGTACTTTCATACTGCAAATCAAGTCTTCCATTTTCAAATCTTCAATTACTGTGAAATGCATTCATTGAAGAAACTAGAATAATATAGCTATATAATATTTTTTATCTAAAATATCTAGCATTCAGTCAACTCAACATGTAATATTAAAAAGATGGGACATGTGACCTATTTGTTCAAGACTATTCATGGAAACATTTTGTCTGCTTGTTTGACAGATATTCTTGACTAAATGCTAATAGTTTTCAGCATTCAAAGTAGTGATAAGGTATGGCTGAAAACACTATAAAACATGGAAATTAAGCTGCAGACTCCCAGAAAACCTTGATTACACACCAAAACTATGACAATTCATCAGACGGGCGTTAAGATTGGAGCACAGGGTTCGTACCTGGAGCCCTCGCCTCCCGCCTCGATCCCCGCCACGAGGTCAGACAAAGAACCAAACCTGCAGGGCACAGGGAAAGCAGGAGAGCATGGGAGGCAAGCAAGGCATGCACCAGCCTCAAAGTGACCTGAGGCATGGGACAGTAGGTGAAGACAATGCGACTGGAAGTGTGCATGCCAGTTCCAAGAAAAAGGAAACATAAAAGACAAAACTTACAACTAGAAAAGCAAAAGAAAAAACAAATAAATTTATATAAAGGTACACAATACAACAATGGTATAGCTACATACATACTTCCAAGAAATGCACACACCCAAATAGGATTGACAAGCAAGCTAAAGGGATATATTTGTACATACCAGCTTAAAAATAACTATATAAAAAGAAAACTTCAGTCAGTCATAATATAAGAAAAAAATGTATGGAATTTAGGACAAAGGACCACTTTTAAAACTAGAAACTGTAGGAGCATGGACAATATTCGCCGGCAAAGAATTACACAAGGCTATTTGTCTACAATTGAAAAAACGCTTTCTCCCATCTGTTGTGCATTGTGGAGGATAAAGTTTCACCCCATGGCTGCGGGTACAAGCATCAGGAGCAGCTGTAAACATTCCTGACAACCCCACATCAACACTGTCTTCAACATAATCTACAGAAAATGTTTTGTAGTATTTAATGAGATTGGATCTTACCAGCTTCCCAATAATTGAAAACAAATTTAAACTTGAGAGGCAATTTGCATAGGACATATCCGCAAGTCCACAATTTTTCTTAGTCCAACAACGTTGATCAGATTCAAGCATCCTCAGATCAGCAATAAACTCCAAATTCTATACACAAGAGCAATAGTCCAGTAGCTATTGGGCGGATATGCGACAAAAAGTAATACCATGAAGTCTGGACTCCTGTTGACAGTGGACTTCAGTAAGTTATTAGCCAGACCTGAAGCTTATTGTACTACAGCATGAATATGAAATTTCAACTTGCTATCAACAATGACACCAAGGTCTATGAGACTACAAATGACAAGGGATTACTACCCAAACTATACTGGACAGCATCACCCAGGTTCAACCAAAGTTTCCATGGAAAAAATGCAGCACCACACACTTGCTGGCAGGTTCCAAGATGAGGCCATATCATGAATTATATCTAAATCCTGCTGCAACCAAGCAACACCCAGACTTATGTCACCCAAGCTTTCTTTGGAAAACTGCATGTACAATTTAAAATCATCAGCAAATGCTTCAACTTCACATGACACAGATGAGATAAAGTTGACATGAATAAGAAACAATATTGGGCCCAGTACTGTGTTGCGATTATTCATTTACATTCCTTATTATTGAAAGTATAATATTGAATCAATGATAGATACAGGTATACAAAGAGAATATAGGAGTAAATTGACATGTAACACAGGAATATACCAAGTCAATTGATATAATGAATGATACATACGTGAAAATATAATATCCAAGCTAATTGATATGATCAATGATCTCACCTTGGTAGCCTCGAGACTGCTCAACAGGCCAGCGCAGCCAGAGTGCAGAGCAAGACAGGAGGCACAAATGCCAGAGCACGCCAGAAACCCATGAGCTCAGCAAAACAAATTTTACTGAATGATCCCAAAATTTGTGCTTCAGCCAACTAATTACACAGCTATTTTGTTAGTTACTACATACAGAAAAACACACACACACAT
>SDVV010009552.1:0-10945 GCA_016164225.1 Gammarus roeselii | reverse complement strand
TCTTCAACGCGATACTATCCGTGCATTTCTAGTTTCATTCAGACGTTCATCAGGAAAATGTTATCTTATCATTAAAGCTTCGATTACTGTGCCTTATCAGTCAACAATTACACACTTATGCAAGGGCGGTTAAGAAAGCTGGCAAAGGACCATTTGCAACATTCTGTTATTGCAATTAAGTAATCCATCTATAAAGTTTTCAACGAGAAAAAGGCTTGTATTTAAGTAAGAGGTTTACCAATAGCCAATAAAGCTCTCGCATGACAGAAAAGCCGCCATGGCCGATTGGTTAGCGCATCCGACTGCAGCGTCAGCCTCTGGTGCTGCTTGTCGCAAATTCGAGCCTCGGCATGGACACAGCGGTCTTGTGGCAGGGAGATTGGGCGCCTGCCCCCTCTGTGTCAGCCTAACTTGGTCAATCTCCTAACTAGAGGGAAACGGCTGTATGTCTATACAGGACAGAATGACGTATGCGACAAGGTAACGAGAAGAAGGCTTGTGTTAAGTAAGAGGTTTACCAATAGGCATTAAAGCCCTCGCATGACAGAAAGAAGTATGCGACAAGGTAATGAGAAGAAGGCTTGTGTTAAGTAAGAGGTTTACCAATAGCCAATAAAGCCCTCGCATGACAGAATGATGTATGCGACAAGGTAATGAGAAGAAGGCTTGTGTTAAGTAAGAGGTTTACCAATAGCCAATAAAGCCCTCGCATGACAGAATGATGTATGCGACAAGGTAACAAGAAGAAGGATTGTGTTTTAGTAAGAGGTTTACCAATAGCCAATAAAGAGAAGCTATGTAGGCTAGTGTCTGAGTTTGGTTGAGTGTGTGAGAGGAGGAAGCTTCGAGTGAACGTGAGTAAGAGTACAGTAATGAGATGCTCGAGGACTGTCGATGCGAGCAAAATTAGTGTCTTCCTAAATGGAGAGCTCTTGGAGGAAGTTCAGTGTTTTAAGTATCTGGGCTCCCATGTGGAGAAAGCTGAACTAGTGGAAACTGAAGTGAAGGCGCAAGTGAAGGAGGGATGTAAAGTGTTGGGTGCACTAAAGAGTGCAATGAGCAGTAGGACGTTGGAGATGGAAGCAAAGAGAGGGCTGTATGAGGGTGTTGTTGTCCCAACATTGCTTTACGGAGCTGAGACTTAGGGGGTGAGAGCAGAGGAGAGAAGAAGGTTGAATGTTTTCGAGATGAAATGTTTGAGGAGCATGGCTGGAGAAACGCTGAGAGACCGGTTCACCAACGACGTGGTTCGAATCAGAACAGGGATGGTGAAGAAGTTGGAAGACAGAGTGGATTCGCGTGTTCTGAGATGGTTCGGGCACATGGAGAGGATGGATGAAGGGAGATTGGTGAGAAGGGTGATGGATGCGGAGGCGAGTGGTCGCAGGCCTAGAGGTAGACCGAAGTTTGGATGGATGGTGTGAAGCAGGCGTTAGGAAGGAGAGACATGAATGTGGAGGTGGCGAGAGAGCGTGCAATGAACAGACGTGAGTGAAGAATGGTTGATTTTGACGCTGCTCTAATGCGCTTTCCCGCCCTTGGCATCCTGCAGTCGGGATGGTCGTGGGTGGGGGGCTCGGCTATTATGACGCAGCGGGGGTAAACTAGTGAAAACTGTCGGGCCCTGCTGCTGACAACGGATCCTCGAACCGCACTCGTGACCCAGAGTGTATGCTGTGGTTGTACCGGCCGGACCCTTTAGCACAAAAGGGCTTAGTTGCGTACGTGTGAGTGTATGGGGGTGTAATAAAGCCCTCGCATGACAGAATGATGTACGCGACAAGGTAAGAGATGTTTGAACGCGTCAAACAGTATGGCGTTGAGCAGTGGCACGCCGAGGGGCGCACTGCTCAACGCCATGCCATGAAACGAATATTAAAATATGTGTGAACTTGTATTTTGATCAGAATGTCCCATCATTTCACCTTGACAAAAGGTTAGAACCTTTTTATCCACCAACTCCATTTCCATGAGTGTCCTCCTTAACAGTGTTAGCATATATTGGTAATTCTAGTTCGTCCCATGATGTAGCTACTAGCTGGCCGCCTACTAGAGAAAGCTGTGGCGAATTCGTTTTGGATTTAGCAATCCCGTGTCCGCGTGTTCCTTACTTTAAAAGTCCATAAGATAATCGATAGCGTATTTTGTGAATACGAACAGGCCGCCCACTAGAGATGACCTGTGACGAATCTTGATCCCTCGTTTCGCTAATTCAAGTAGTGCATCTGATAATTAAATGTCATGTTGTAGACCTAACGATGAAAAAAAACTCGCTTGACGATAGAGATAAAAATGATTTAATAATGAAAATTTCTAAAATCTTTGGTGCGACCCCGGCGTTCAGAGGATGCTCACAAGAGATTTTTTTCCGCTCAGAATCATGAGATGCACCGCGGAGAGCCCGTGCATGTAACTCGAGTAGTATGCATTTATGAATTGTGAGCAGTGCTGAGCACGATACTATACAAAGATGCATCCTGCAATTACTTTGTCCAATTATCATGGGATGAAGTTGGACAAAGTAATCATATAAGTATCTGGATATTGAACCATGTGTTCGACTAGGATGTGCAAACAAATTCCAGGGGTCCAGTAAGGTCCTCTAATCAAAGCCACATGACGCATCTACCACAGCGGTGTGTTCTGAGGAGATCGGTCCTGCTGTAGCAACCTCTAACCCACCGTACCTTGGTTGTCCTCCCACATCCCACTTCTCCAGCAATCACCTTCTCGTTCACTCTCTTTCCATATTTACTACAACTACCCCGTATACCCTTTTTTCTTCCCTTCCATACTTCCTTCGTCATTGGGCCCTCCCCTCCTACCCTCTCCCTCTCCTGCACAGCAGCCCACCAGGCGTCATAAAGACAGCGCGAGGGGCTGAATTTAACGGAGCGAGAGAAGTGACGGAAACCTCACATTAGGCGAGGCGACGGAGGAGAGGGAGGAGAGGGAGGAGAGGAGGTAGGAGGGAAGAATGAAGGGAAATAAGAGAGGAAAGTTGAGGGGAAGGATCATGAAAATATAAGGGGCGGAATGAGTGGAGGGATGGATGGTGGGATGAGGGCATGGAGTGGAGGGGTGAGGAGAGGAGTGAATAGAGGAATGAAGAGAAGGATGAGAAGGGGCGAAGGAAGGGATAGGGGGAGGAATGAGGAGAGAGGAGAGAAGGGTGATGGGAGGGGTAAAGGGAAGAATGTTGGCTAGAATGAGGGGAAAATGATTGGAGAAAATGATAGAAGTGATGAGGATGGAATAAGGAGAGACGAGGGTGAGGGAAGGGAGAGTGAGGGAAGGGAGAGTGAGGGAAAGGATGGTGAGGGAAGGGAGAGTGAGGGAAAGGATGGTGAGGGAAGGGAGAGTGAGGGAAAGGAAGGTGAAGGAAGGGAGATTAAGGAAAGGAGGGTGAGGGAAGGGAGATTAAGGGAAGGGAGGGTGACAGAAAGCAAGATGAGGGAAGGGAGGCTGAGGGAAGGATAGGTGAGGTGAGTGTTTGGACAGATTGAGGGTGATGAGGTTGTGTGTGTAGAGAGGAAGGGTGACGAGTGGGTGAGTAGAGAGGAAGGGTGACGAGTGTGCGTGTAGAGAGGAAGGGTGACGAGTGGGTGTGTAGAGAGGGAGGGTGACGAGTGGGTGTGTAGAGAGGACGGATGACGAGTGGGTGTGTTGAGAGGAAGGGTGACGAGTGGGCGTGTAGAGAGGGAGGGTGACGAGTGGGTGTGTAGAGAAGAAGGGAGGGTAAGAGAAATAATGGTTCGGGAAGGAAGAGGGGGCGGATGAAGGCTGAGGGTCCGGAGGGTGGAAAGAGAGGAAGATGGGGAGAGGAGGGTTATGGGAGAAAGAGAGTGGGAGGATGAGGATGGGAGAACAATCTGGAAAAGAGGCGAGAGGTAAGTGTGGAGAAAGAAAAGAGAGGGAAAGAAAGGAGAGCGAGTTGCAAGAGTTGTGTTGATAATTGTACAAGTAAAATACACACAGGAATACGAATGCAAACGGAGCGTGATAGAATTGAAATCAAGTAGCAGGATATTTTCAAACAATTGGTCACGTACGACATTTTCGCCTGGTAATTATCAGACTACGTACCTACACACTCACGCTAATACCCTCACCAATACCAGAACAATTGTACTATATATTCCTTACTAGGCGTGCAATACAGTCGTACTCGGGAAACCATGCTGTCCAACCACTGGAGCTAAGGACATGAGATCGACCCAAAGTGGATCCTACTGACTTACATGCTGCAGGTTCTGGATCTGCTTCTGCAAGTCCGAGTTCTGCAGAGTGAGTTCTGTGTTTTTCTCGATCACTTTGGCAAGTTGGCTCTCCTGGGCGGGAAGAAACATAAGGAACGTTCATTGCAACATATGGGCATAGCATGTCACATCTGCGACACTGTGATGAACAAACTTAAGGCATGCGAAGACAACCCAAACAAAACGATAATAAACAGCCTGATGTACAATAGCAAAAAAAATAGTTCAATGTTGATCCGGAAAAAAAATCGTTTATCGATTTGAATTTACATGAATTATTATTCCAGCATTTAGATCAGAACCTAGGTTTCAAACGAGTTTTGGAAATAAGATTTTAAACACGTTTTAATGAATAGAAAAAAATTACCGATCACTCTTTGACATTAACCGTGCATTGATAAGTAGCCTTGATGATGGGACCCATTACTCGGACACAACAGTGCATTGCAGAATTTCTTCAGCCCTGGAGGTGTTTTTGTATTTATGGCATGTTTTTGTGATTGAATGCTCTAAAATCATTACTGAAAACAAAATTTACAGCAATTCCTAAACGACGGCAGAATTTCTCGTTTCTGTTCAAAGTTTTGACTACGAAGATTTTTCGGGTTATCATCATTCCTATAATGATCAGGGGATAAATAAATAAAAATATTCATCCTAGAGGTTAGAAGAGGATACAAGCGCACAGTTAGAACCCATCTATTGATCCCATCCTGCAGTACGCGAACAATCAAATGTATGCAACTGGGATGATTTTAGGCAATCATCCACTCACACCAACTCTAGATACTTGAAAAAAATCCCTCGAGGTGCAATTGGTACTAAAAAATATATCACAATAAAAATAAAGACGTGTTATTGTTGCAGAATAAAATTATATTCAAAAATAACCTAAACGTAGAGCGCATGAGCGAATTGCAACACACCTATGTCAAATGTACTGTCATTGAGTACCGAGAGGCTCCTCCCCCTCATCAGTCCCCCATCCCTTCATCTCATCGACAGCCCCCGCTCCCACCTTCCAGTAGCCCCGCCCATATTTATTTACTGCACTACATCCGCTTGATAGGTGTCGACGTGAAAGTGTGACACTCGTCTGCTCATCGGCCTCGCCGTACTGCACAATGTCATGCAATAAAATTGTGCTCACAAATGAAAGGGCGCAAAGTGAATTGCTTCAGGTATGTTCCAACTCCTTCACGTGCGGATAGAGTAACTTGAGTAAACTCAAAGTTTCGTACTTTTTTCTTCTCATCTTCTTTTCTCTTTTAATAACAAATGAAGGATTTATACCTTAGCTCTCCAAGTAGTTTTTTGATAAGAGGAATAACCTCGCCTGCACCGCCAAGCAGGCCATCTTGTGAATGATCCACACGACGCTTGTAGGCTCCCTTGTTGGACTGCAGGAATCTTAACCCCAGGTGCTTATGCAACTGATCAACTGCCATTAGCTAATAAGACTGTCGAACGGCGAAGGTTGGATAGTGTAATCACAAAAATTAAATTAATTACGACGTATTGTCTGCGGCACAACAAGTATCTTAGATTCCGCTGGAAATACGTCGAGGAATCCGAGAGTGTTGGATATGAAGAAAAGGAGGCCCGTTTCGAGTGCTCGAGTCATTTTGAACCCCCATAAGGGTTTCAGGCGCTATACAGCATGAGTAGAAAGAGCATTCAATTGAGCGAATTAAAAGCAAGAGTTTTCCGTACCACTACCGTTACAAACGAAACAGAGAGCACTGCAACCGTCAATGTATTCAACACCAAATAACACCTGCCTCCGTTAGTCTGAATTAATTTGATCAAATTTCCAGCAAAGATGAACCAACCTCTGTCAAGTATTCCACAGGATAAGTGTAGGACGGGATACTGCAAACAGGTACATTCTTCACTACTTAGTCCGGTGAATGCAGGAAACTTTATGACGTAATACTCTGAAATAGTATCCAGATAATGCATGCGACCAGCAAGGAGTGTGATCAACTCTGATTCACATGCTGAGCCTGAAAAACTAAATAAATTCGTCAGCCGGATAACTTGGAAATGGTTTTTCAACAGTTACAGCAAAAGCAGAAGATACATGAAATAGAAATAATTGATAAGATTGTTAATAGAGTGAATGAGTACAATCGCGAACACTAGGCTGAGTATAGTCTCAATCAAATGATAACTATATCCCTCCATGTGATACTAAAAAAATATGCATTTGAATTACTATTTCCTTTCTACCATCACAAACAATAGCAATTTGATGAAATAAATAGTTTGCAAATACCGAAAAGTTTTGGGTTCTTATCTCGAGTTGGATTCAAATTAATACACATAAAAAACAACGAGAGCTATCCGAGACGGGTTCTGTTCGAGTTTAAGAACCAAAAAAAAAGCACAACTCATGCACAGTTGACGTAGCCGTGGCATTTGAATATTGGCATGCATGGAAACGTGACAGACGGACCGACACACGGACGCAAGCACAACCATATCTACATTGGGCTTGAAGCCAGAGGCTAAAAATTTGTTTCAAAAGGTTAATCGAAAACACTAAGACTTGTAAAATAAACGTTAAAAAAACAAGGAATTGAACGAGTCAGAAAACTATCACAGATGGTAAATATATTGGCTGTCGGCCCAAATCTATTGAATGTCACCGATTAATAAAATAATCAGAGACCGCAATCAGAGACCGCAATGTGAACAGAGACTGCAAATGACTGCAATTACTGCAGTTTGTTCACTCCATCAGCAGCTCGCACTAACGACCTTGACTCGTCAATATTTTCTAAAGGATCATGTGGTGATGCTTGACCTGTGACGACATTCACATCTTGGTGTTTATTGGATAGATGACGTAAGAAAAATTATATCGAGTGGTTTTGATGACGAGTCCTCCTATCAAAGCTCTCCAAACTATCCTTCTCTCAGAGTTCATCGTTGGTAACCAGTTTTCAGGAAATGGTCATCGAAAATGTGTTCATATGATTTATATATCCTTAGTGTTCATAGACCGAATAGAATGTGGATGATGTATGAATAGTTTCCGTCTTCCGATTAAGAAGAAAGATGAAAGCTTTCCACATAAGAAGTGGAGATGATATAAGGCCCGATTTCATCGAAACAAATGGTGGTGCAGTCCGTAATAAAAACGACAGCCGTGAGTGTCGGTGGTTATTATCCGTTACACATTACGATGATACGACCTGTTTACTTGACAATAAATTTTTTGTGGTTTGATCTTTGAAACTAACATGTCGTCGTTCATTCTACCCTATATCTCATTCATCTTTAGGAGTGTTATCCTTCAATGAACGTCAACACTACAGCGAGGCTGATGAGCAGATGAACGCAGGCTACATGCGTCTGCAATGTAGTGGCCAAATGACTGTGCGCGAGGCTACCGCAGGGAAGGGGCGCGGCTACCGAAAGGAAGTGGGATGGGGGTCACACGAGGGAGGAGTCTCTCGATGCTATTTTTGCAATGATAGTACATTGTGCGTCAATAAACACTTGCAGTTCAAAGGCGCCTTTCGTAACACTCGCATTTGAAAGATTCAAATGTAAGCCAAAATGTTCCGAGATGTTAGGAAAAAGGTTTGTTTTTGGGACAATTTTGCAATGCGACCAATTTCAATAAACTACCTTAGAATTGCTTTGACGAAGCTCTACAAATATTTACACTGAAAATATTGCGTACTAAACATTCTATTTGGTCGTAGATCTTTATTATGTTACGACGAGTGCTAAATGTTCATTATACGCTATTCTGACGTAATAGAGCGCGTGAAAACAGTTCCAGTGAAGTGCAGTGCCCCTCAAATCGTTAGTGCTATCAAAATACTGAGCAATGTTATGATGACTACTTAATTTAGGACACAAAATCACCTAAACAAGAAACTGAAGGAGTTTACAGAAGCAAGTTGCCACACAATGCGGTGTAGAAGGAGTGCCAAACGTAACCGGTAGCAAACTGTTCAAAGCGGCGATGCACAATCCTAAATGGAACAAGCGTGTCAAAGCTCAAGAAATGAAGCCATTTCTTGCGTCTGTGTGAGCCTTAAACTCAGAATTTATTGTTATATGTGAAGGGTGTTATGACGGCCGGCAAAGTATTTATAAGTGCATTGTAGAAGTATTTCAATGCCTTCATTATAAAAACTGTCGGGTGAACATGCGTGTCACTTGCAAATAAAAAAACAAATGAGACTCATTTTATGCAACACGCGTTAGGAGACAAATAACTTCAGGGTGGAAAGAAAGTAAACGTTTCATCACACAAAAAAAATCGTTACCTTAAAACAGGTACACAAGAAACAGCACACAAACATAGTTGACAAAAAACACAAACAACCCTGATTACAAATACCTATTACCTGATATAAATCTGGGAAGAGGTCCGGCTGCAAAAGGAAAAAAAATAGAGTACAAACGAGCACGAAATCAAACGGGACATCAATAGAGCAGTAAGTACTTGACGAAACATTATAATGCAATAATAGGAAATTGCTGCATGTACTACACTTGAACACTCTTCTATTATTAATTCCCTACAGCGCAACGGGCAGGTGATATTGACGAGGGCAGTGCGCAGTAGTAAAGAATTCGACCGATTCACTGTACCAATACTTCAACATCATACTCATAACTATGGTCGAATAAGCCTTTGTATGTGAAAAGAGCATCTAAATAAACTATAACAAAATGCAACAAGTTCATATCCACAGTAATCGAAACACTACACCGCTGCGTGACGAACAACTTTGGATGGTAAGCAGACAAAACGTCACCGCCTGCTTCAGAGGGTAAGCATACGTCGCGAAGCAGAAGACGCATCGGCTTCCGAAGGTGAGTAACAGACTAGAGACGGTAGCTTCATAACTACGAAGCAGACTGACAGAATACTCTAGACGCCAAAAAAATACTGTTTATCGTCAGAGGCTATGGATGAATTCTGGTCGACAAATACAAATTTATTTTCCTAATTTAACTATAGATCTTCATTCGACGAGTAAATGCAATGTTTGCAGAACTGTCAAACGGGAGAAGTGGGGTAAGGTGGGGTGCAATCAGCGACGGGCTACTAACAGAAGGAAGGTGTGCCAACAGACGTCACTCAGACCACCCGAACCCGGTTCGGTGGTACTGAACGATGGTTTGTAAAGAAGATGGCACTGAACGATGGTTTGTAAAGAAGATGGCACTGAACGATGGTTTGTAAAGAAGATGGCACTGAACGGATGTGAGCGCGTCTAATACACTTTTAACAATTTAGGAAGCTGGTAACAAGTCTTTATAATATTAAAATATGTTTGCGAAGATCCCTGTATAACGCGCAACATGAAGATGGTCCCTGGTGCTAATGTCCTGATACTCACAGATGCCTGGGGTTCAGGGCGGAAGAAGGAAGGAGCAAAGAACATCAGGTAATGTTCCAGTAGCCAATATACCAGCAGCACCAGAGGACAGTAATCAATGTTCCACCAGCACCAAAAGACAGTAGCCGATGTCCCACTAGCCCCAGAGTACAGTAGCCAATGTCCCACCAGCACCAGAGTACAGTAGCCAATGTCCCACTAGCCCCAGAGTACAGTAGCCAATGTTCCACCATCACCAAAAGACAGTAGCCAATGTCTCACTAGCCCCAGAGTACAGTAGACAATATCCCACCAGCACCAGAGGACAGCAGCCAATGTCCCACCAGCACCAAAAGACAGTAGCCAATGTTCCACTAGCCCCATAGTACAGTAGCCAATGTCCCACCAGCCCAAGAGGACAGCAGCCAATATCCCACCAGTACCAAAAGACAGTAGTCAATGTCCTACTAGCCCCAGAATACAGTAGCCAATGTCCCACCAGCACCAAAAGACAGTAGCCGATGTCCCACTAGCCCCATAGTACAGTAGCCAATGTCCCACCAGCACCAGAGGACAGCAGCCAATGTCCCACCAGCCCCAATAGACAGTAGCCAATGTCCCACTAGCCCCATAGTACAGTAGCCAATGTCCCACCAGCACCAAGAGTACAGTAGCCGATGTCCCACCAGCACCAGAGGACAACAGCCAATGTCCCAACAGCACAGTAGCCAATATACTATCAACACCGTATGACTGTAGCCAACATGCCAGCAGCAGTGAAAGATAGTAGCCATTATAAGCATCACCAGAGGACAGCAGCTCATGTCCCAACAGCATCAGAGGACAGCAGCTCATGTTCCAACAGCACCAGAGGACAGCAGCTCATGTCCCAACAGCACCAGCGGACAGCAGCTCATGTCTTAACAGCACCAGAGGACAGCAGCTCATGTTCCAACAGCATCAGAGGACAGCAGCTCATGTCCCAACAGCACCAGAGGACAGCCGCGAATGTCCCAACATCACCAGAGGACACCAGCGAATGTCCCAACATCACCAGAGGACAGTAGCGAATGTCCCAACAGCACCAGAGGACAGTAGCTCATGTCCCAACAGCACCAGAGGACAGCAGCTCATGTCCCAACAGCATCAGAGGACAGCAGCTCATGTCTTAACAGCACTAGAGGACGGCAGCTCATGTCTTAACATCACCAGAGGACAGCAGCTCATGTCCCAACAGCACCAGAGGACAGCAGCTCATGTCCCAACAGCATCAGAGGACAGCAGCTCATGTCTTAACAGCACCAGAGGACAGCAGCTCATGTCTTAACAGCACCA
>SDVV010009551.1:0-16653 GCA_016164225.1 Gammarus roeselii | reverse complement strand
TTAATATATATATATATATGTATATTTATACATATATATATAGGAATGCATGTATACTTTCGTGAAAATTCCTCCCGCAACTGAAAACGAAGCATTACAGTTCCACAAAGTCCAAGAAGCCTAGTGAAACTTACGTTTTGTGGTGGATGGATGATTATTCATTTTATAGATCATTAGAACTTCATTTTAATATTTAAGTATTTCTTATTTCGTGGGCTCTATTATCTTTCTGTGCCCTTTTTTCATGGTGATCAATTTTGGATTAGTTATATAATTATGTATTGTTAGACGCCCGCAGGGGCCCTGAAGGACTATGTGGTGTGTTAGTTAGTCTAGTTTAACCTACGGTGGGAGAATTTGCGCTCTCCCGGGCGCCTAATAAATGTCCGAGCACAGATTTGGGGTAGATGGATGTCTATTTATTTTATAGATCAGTAACACTTTATTTTAGTATTTTAGTATTTCATCTTTCTAGGGCTCTATTGTTTTTCTTTGCCCTTTTTCATACGGATAAATTTTGCATTGGTTTTTATCATATATATTGAGGTTGGTTGAGACAAGGTGACCCAAGGAAGGAGGGTACTCGTAGGACTCGCGGTTCTCGAGGGACCCGGGGTTTCGGAACCCGGGGGACTTGGAAGACCAAGAGAATTTGGGGGCACCCACTTGGACCCATCTGGGGCCCTTTGGGACACCCTTGAGACCCTTCTGGACCCTCTTGAGAAACTGTGGGAAAATCTTGAGGCTCCTCTGAATCCTGGAACCTCTGCTCCCCCTCCCAACGCTGTAAAGCCCATACTCAGAGGAACGTATATATGTGGAGTGCTTGAGTAGAGAAATTACTTATTCCAGTCTACAGCATTGCTGACACAGAGGGGGAGAGCCGCGTCGAGGCTGGTCGAGGTGCGTCGAGATCAGTCAAAGACTGGCCGAAATTATTCGAGACGAACAGAGATGAGCTAAGGCATCGGGACTCGGGGGACCCATGGAGTTCGAGCTCATATGGCACCTCTGCTCTCCTTCCACACCGCTCCCACCCTAAAATGCTTGAGGAGAAAAGTTCATTATTACAGTCGCCAAGATTACCGGCGCAGAGGAGAAGAGCCGCGTCAAGGCTGGTCGAGGTGCGTCGAGATCAGTTGAAACATGTCGAGACAAATCGAGTTGGGCGCGACGAGTCGAGACTGGCCGAAATGAGTCTAGACAAGCCGAGATGAGCTGAGACGAGGGGACCCGGGAAGCTCGGGGGACCTCGGGTTACTTGGATTACCCTCCGGGACCTATCGGGCTCGTTTGGGACCCGAGGGACCTCTGTCTCCCCACCCAATCCCCCTAAACAATAAGTATGATGTCAATATTCTGAGCAGTTTTCCAGCCCATGATAACCCTGCTCTTTCGTTCCTCTTCACGATCCACAATTTGATAAAGTAATGCTAGTGTTTTTTTGCGAGAGTTAGTGTTTCTAATTTTGTGAATAAGTGTTTTTCCAGTCCGTGCTCGCTCGCGCGTGCGCGGACCATATGTTGTTTCTGTTGTTGACCTTTACCGCGTAACTATAAACCTTGTGGTGCGTCGCGGTTGAAAATGATCTGATTCGTGAAACTGTAGACTTTGTACCAATTTCGACGTGCTATCTGTGCCCACTGGCGTGCGCACATATTAATCTTGAGGCTCTGAGGGATTGGAAGGCGGAAATTCGTTTTGTTTGAGTCCTTATCTCACCTGAATTTTTAAATTGTACTGAAAATAAACTAGACCGCGTAGCTGTAAACATTGTGTTGCGTTGCTGTCAGAGCTGACTTTGCCCGTGCTGCCGTAAACCTTGTACTAAGCTCGACGATGCTACCTGTGCGCATTGACGTGCATACATATCACTCTTGAAGTTCTAAATAATTGAAATCGGAGATCCGTATGTTATAAAAGTTTTTCCTGTGCGCACCAGCGTGCGTCTGACACGACTGAAATTTTTGAAATATTCTAACCTTCACAATGTTGTTTCTCTCGCATGCCGAGGCTAGCGAGCCTACTGGAATCCATGATCGTCGGGCCCTACGGGGGAGCCTATTATGAATCAAGTTTAGGCTCCGGTGGAAATGAGACTTGAATCTCATCAAATCAAAAATCCTAGTGAAACTCATGAAAATCAACGATTCCAATTTGTTTCCTGGGTATCAGATGCTAAAACTGCTTTACAGCTACAGATACAGACACTAGGCCGCATCCCCTAAAAGGGGGGTGGCCGACAACAAGGCGCACCTCACACCCTCACAACTTAGCCCTTTTGTGCTAAAGGATCCGGCCGGTAACCCCGCAACACACACTTGGTCACGAGTGCAGTCCGAGGATCCGTTGTCAGCAGCAGGGCCCGACAGTTTCCACTGGTTTACCCCTGCTGCGTCATAATGACCGCCCTCCCCCCCCACCCACCCACGACCCACGCCAAGGGCGGGAAAGCACATCAGAGCAGCGTCAATATCAACCATTCACAACAATTCTCCACTCACACCTGTTCATTGCACGCTCTCTCGCTACTTCCCATTCATGTCTCTCCTTCCTAACGCCTGCTTCACACCATCCATCCACCCAAACTTCGGTCTACATCGAGGCCTGCGACCACTCGCTTTCGCATTCATCACCCTTTTTACCTATCTCCCTTCATCCATCCTCTCCATGTGCCCGAACCCTCTCAGAACACGCGAATCCACTCTTTCCTCAACTTCTTCACCATCCCTGTTCTAATTCTAACCACGTCGTGGGTGATCCGGTCTCTCTATGCTCCTCAATCATTTAATCTCAAAAACATTCAACCTTCTTCTCTCCTCTGCTCTCACTCCCAAGTCTCAGCTCCGTAGAGCACAGTTGGGACAACAACACCTTCATACAGCCCTCTCTTTTTATCCATCCCCAACGTCCTACAGCGCATTACACTCTTCAGTGCACCCAACACTTTACACCCCTTTTTACACGCGCCTCCACTTCAGTTTCCACTAGTTCAGTTATCTCCACATGGAAGCCCAGATATTTAAAACACTGAACTTCCTCCAAGAGCTCTCCATATGGGGGGCACTAATTTTCCTCGCATTGACAGTCCTCGAGCAGCTCATTACTTTACTCTTACGCACGTTCACTCGAAGCTTCCTCTTCTCACAATCTCTACCACATTCAGACACTAGCCTACATAGCTTCTCCTCTGAATCTGCAACCAGGTCCGTATCATCAGCAATTAGCAGCTGGCTCAACTGCCAACTCCGCCCATTCGCTTTCAAAAACTCCAAGTCACGACCCAGCACACTCGCGCTCACCTCCCTGACCAATCCTTCAATATAGAGGTTGAACAGCCAGGGAGACACCACGCAGCCTCGTCTCAGTCCCACTTTCACTCTGAACCAATCGCTCACCTCGCTTCGCACTCTGACACATGCTCGGCTGCCAACATAGAAACTCTACACCGCTTTCAACAGATGTCCGCACACTCCATACAAACGCAACACCCTCCACAGCGCTTCACTGTATATCATGTCGTATGCCTTCCCCAGATCAGTCGCAAACTGCTTTAGAAATAAATATTTTCTCGAACAAGTAGGGTTTAAACTCAGGCTACCTGCTGGTCATCAAAGTTGAAGGTTCTGGATCGTCGCAAACCTTCATCAATATGAAGATTGCGTGATGAAACCTCACAACGCCAACCAAATAAGAAGTCAAGCAAGTTTGTAGTGAGCTTCCCCCGAATAGCAAGAATCTGTGACATCAATTTGGGGGTCATTACGAAGCCGAGTTGAAGTGCCTAGCATATATTGCTGAATAATATCACAATCTTTTTGTCTGAGAATAAATTTTCTGGAGTTTTAAATTAGGTTTACAAATTTATACGCATCAGCTCAACAAAATATAGCGCCGAGTTCGCCTCACTCGCGGTACATCTTTAGGAAAATCTCCAGCTATCCATCCTCATCCACTTTCCCAAGTAGTTGTAGTAGTTTCTTCCGTTTTCCACCGGAGTCCCAACGCGAAGTTGATCCAGACTACCCCGTAAGGCAATTGATGAGTGGCAAAGTAGTTGCAGCGTCTGATTGCGAGTAGGTTCAACGCAGATTCCGAGCAGGCTCAAAGTAAATTCCGAGTTGGTTTAACGTAGGTTCCGAGTAGGTTCAACGTAGATTTAGAGTAGGTTTAACGTAAATACAGGGGAGGTTTAAAGTATATACAGAGTAGGTTTAACGTAGATACTGAGTAGGTTTAACGCAGATACCGAATTGGTTCAACGCAGATTCCGAGTAGGCTTAACGTAGATTCCGAGTAGGTTCAACGTAGGTTCCGAGTAGGTTTACCGTAGATACAGAGTAGGTTTGACGTAGGTACCGAGTTGGTTTAACATAGATACAGAGTAATTTAACGTAGAGACAGAGCGGGTTGAACGCAGATATCGTGTAGGTTTACCGCAGGTTCCGAGTAGGTTTAACGTAGATACCGAGTAGGTTTAACGTAGATACAGAACAGGTTTAACGTAGATACCAAGTAGGTTTAACGTAGATACCGAATTGTTTTAACGTAGATACAGAGTAGGTTTAACGTAGATTCCGAGTAGATTTTACGTAGATTACGAGTAGGTTTAACGTAGTAGGAGCAGAAGCCGGTTCCGCGCTCCACCGGAGCCCCAACGCGAAGTCATCGCTCGCAACCCTGCAGGGCCCATGCGGTCGTCCAAAGATACAGAATTATATAACTAATAGAAAATTGATCATCACGAAAAAAGGACACATAAAAAAATGGAGCCCAAAAAATAAGAAATAATATAATACTAAAATAAAGTGTTAATGATCTATAAAAGGAATAATCATCATCCACCCCAATCCACTTTGCCGAACACGATCAAAAAAATATATTTCCTTTTTTGATGCCGTGAAACCGTAATTTATCCAGTTTTTTGTTATACAATCCAAAATCTTTTCACTGGATTTGATTTGATTCGGGCCTCATCTCCACCGGAGACTCAACGTGAATCATGGCAGGCTCCCCCGTAGGGCCTTTTCACTGAAAACATATAAAATCTATACTTTGGTAGCATTCATCAAAATCAGAAGCTTGTCCAGAATGAAAATAAAATTATCTGTAAATTCAACCATTTATTTCAAACAATTTAGTGCAATCTACTGCGATTATTCAAGAAAACAGCACAAATATTGAATTTTATTTTCCAAAGCATCGGTTAAAAAATGTATAACCAACGACATTCTGAAGACTACAACTCCAAAAAGTTCTTGAAAGCTTCGCTGTTATGAGTTTTGTTTGCATAATATTGACGATAAATATTTATTTCAAGATTTACATCATTTGATTCTAATAGAAACACACGTAAAATTAGTAAATGAATTGTTTCAAGCATTATTTCGTTTAAATCAGAATTTCCTTCATTCCAGATATAGGCCCAAATAAAATCGTACGTATTAAACATTGACAGCGTTGATTGTTTTACTATTTTGATTTCATTGATCGGTTGAGTGACAAACAAAGAAACCACACGCCATTATTAGTCTTTCACTCTTCTTTCTTATATCGTGCTCTCTTCGACTCAAAACTCCGTGCCTGGGAGGTGCAGATACAAACGTGTAGGCTAAAGGCCACCAGCAACATGGACAAGCACACAAAGATATACGTTAACTCACTAATAAATCCGTGTGAATGGTATCATAAAGAAGAAATTTGTTTAGAACTAACGGAATTGACGTGCGAAGAAGTTTGGCTAGGCTACTGTGGTATGTATTTTTATATCGTACGTAAATATTTAAGTTCGAAGTTATTCCCTTAGTTCACAAGAGTTGCCAAAATGTATTCCTGCTTTCTTTTCTGAAATGACTTGGTCAGAACGTTTACAATTATAATGGCTAGTGACGCAATAGGAACTGCCGATAGAGTATCAGTCAATCAACCAATCAGTTCCTTTCCAAATAGTGCACAAAACGTGAAATACAAATACAAGGATACATCTTCCTTCTACACAAATAATCTTGACAAAAGGAATCCAAGTGCTGATGTGTGTTGACGTGATCTGTTGTAGAACGTGACCTCGCTTTTCATTTAGCTCGAGGTACGGTTCGATCGTGTCGATAATCTGTGTGTAAATAACAGGAAGTGTATCCGGCACGATTAATTTCCCTCGGAAACGATGGAATCTAAGTTCACTGTATAACTAGAGTAGCGTTACACTAGAGTAGCGTTACACCAGAGTAGCGTTATACCTAGAGTTGCGTTATACCTAGAGTAGCGTTACACTAGAGTAGCGTTACACCAGAGTAGCGTTATACCTAGAGTATCGTTGTTTCTAGAGTAGCGTTATACCCAGAGTATTATTATAACTAGAGTAGCGTTATACCCAGTGTAGCACTCTACCTAGAGTAGCGTTATACCTAGAGTAGCGTTACACTAGAGTAGAGTTACATTAGAGTAGTGTTATACACAGAGTTACGTTATAACTAGAGTAACGTTACACCAGAGTAGTGTTATACCTAGAGTAGCGTTGTTTCTAGAGTAGCGTTATACCCAGAGTAGCATTATAACTAGAGTAGCGTTATACCCAGTGTAGCGCTCTACCTAGAGTAGCGTTATGCCTGGACTAGCGTTACACTAGAGTAGAGTTACATTAGAGTAGTGTCATTCACAGAGTTGCGTTATACCTAGAGTAACGTTACACTAGAGTAGTGTTATACCCAGAGTTGCGTTATACCTAGAGTAGCGTTACACTAGAGTAGCGTTATACCCAGAGTTGCGTTATACCTAGAGTAGCGTTACAATAAAGTAGCGTTATACCTAGAGTAGCGTTGTTTCTAGAGTAGCGTTATACCGAGAGTAGCAATATAACTAGAGTAGCATTCTACCTAGAAAAGCGTTGTACCTACAGTAGCGTTATACCTAGAGTAGCGTTACACTGGAGTAGTGTTATACCTAGAGTTGCGTTATACCCAGAGTTGCGTTATACCTAGAGTAGTGTTATACCCAGAGTTGCGTTATACCTAGAGTAGCGTTACACTAGATGGGAGTTACACTAGAGTAGCGTTACACTAGAGTAGTTTTATTCACAGAGTTGCGTTATACCTAGAGTAGCGTTGCCCTAGAGTAGTGTTATACCCAGAGTTGCGTTATACCTAGAGTAGCGTTACACTAGAGTATGAATAAACCCAGAGTTGCGTTATACCTTGAGTTGCGTTACACTAGAGTAGCGTTATACCTAGAGTAGCGTTATTTCTAGAGTAGCGTTATGCCCAGAGTAACATTATAACTAGAGTAGCGTTTTACCCAGAGTAACCCTCTACCTAGAGTAGCGTTGTACCTAGAGTACCGTAGTACCTAAAGAAGCGTTGTACCTTGTGTAGCGTTATTTCTAGATTAGCGGTATACCTAGAATAGCGTTATACCTAGAGTAGCGTTGTACCTGGAGTTGCGTTATGCCTAGCGTGACGTTACACCTAGATTAGCGTTGTACTCAGAGTAGCGTTATACCTACACTAGCGTTATGCCTAGAGTAGCGTATGCGAACAGGCGATAACTTTTGACGGGAGTGACGAACTTTTTACGGAAGTGACGGCGTTGAACTGTCCTCCATGTTCAGCTGCCAGCAGTATCAAAATTTCCAAAGAGGGACGCGAATTATTATTTTTTGTCTTATTACATAACACAAATTTTCATCTTCTAACAAAGGGTTTAGAGTTCCTGAGTCTAACACATTGCACTCAATTATCAGATGCACTATTACAATGAGCGAAACAAAAGTCGACGAAGATTATGTCATCGCTTGTCTTTAGTGGGGTAGGGGGTCGTACGGTCGTACGTCATTTCAAAATATGCTATGGGTACTCTTATATGCTAATATTTTCAAATAAGAAAAATGGGGTGAGAAAATTTAAACGTTTTAATTATCATTTACGCTTTTTGAATTAACGAATGGAAACGTCACAGCTCGTCTCTAGTGGGCCGCCAGTTTGTAATTCATGGAGCAGAACGGAATCCACATAATATGCTGCGGATACTCTAATAAACTAACTGACTCGCTGGTTATAGGATTCATGAAGTACAAAACACTGAAATAGTAGAAAAAAGACACAAGCAAGATACCAAAAGGAGTGAGAGCAAAAGAACATTCACTTGCAAACAACGACAATCCCCCTGAGATAATTTCAAGCATTTTAGCACAGACGCCGCTTGTCATCCCATTTCATGTTTCATAATTTCGTGGGAGATCTTTACGCCCAATTAAAAATTTCGGTAAAAATATTGATCCCTAGAAAATTCATTGCTTGTAATTTTATTTTTTAATATGATTCACCCTGATGTCTTGTGTTAATTAGTTCTGTAACGCAAGGTGCTTTGTTATTCGCAGTTTTTCGACCAGGAGTGATGTTCGGAAAATTATCCCCCAAATGAAACGATCTGAAGAGTAAGACTTGTCAAACACTCATTTGGAATTAGTCATATTGTTCGCACTATCGGTTGACCTTTTCATGATCCTAAAACGAGCGCATGAATGTTCAGTAGTAGCAAAGCAGCTTGTGGCTGATATAGCAAGTCGCAGCGACAAGTTTGTAAATGTTCGCAGTGGCAGTGGTTACAGCGCAATATTTATTAGGTAAGGGCTCTCCACTCTTCCAGTCGTCGGGGGCATCAGTCGGCTGCACGTAGCCCCCGCGCCACGTCCAGACAGTTCCGGTTTTCGTGAGGTCCACGTAAAAATTACCAGTCAACCCTGGAACCACGGAAGAAACAGAAGTGAATGCACGCAATTCTCATGACTGGAAACATTGGGATATATCATCAGTGCATTGATGAAGATCACAGTAAGGTAGAAAATGTGGCTTTGGAAACAGCGTCCGCATTGACATGAACCCGGCACGGAATGGTACATTGCAAGAAACTGTGGGCGGGTTAAACTACTAAAATTGCAACAGGTAAGACGTTACAAATTTCCATATTGCATCCTCCATTCTTCTTTATTATGGCGTGTTGCATTTACGCGGTGTTTAACCCCGAGCATAAATAACCAGAAATGGAACTACTCTGCACCCATTTTAGCTTACTTTGTAGAACTTAGTCTCTTTAAATTCTTCCGATCAGATTGCCGTTGATTGTCATTAACACATGACAATTTTAATTAACATCGTCTACCATGATTGCATGACGTAAATTATGTAGACGATTGCATATTCTTTTATTGCTTGAACTCAGTAGCGATATAAATGCTGTAAACGTTTCAATGTCATTATATTCTGAAATACAGAGCTACACTTATGCTACTCGTAAAGTAAGTTGCTCGTGATTTGCTTTGTAACAGCTTCTGGTTAATATTTGTGGTAAGTTAATACTCATATGCGAATTCCTGCTCTGCCATGGTTAGGCGGTTCCACATTTAAAGCCGGAGGGAGTACCGGTCAACAGAAAGGAATGGCGGCTAAAGAAATCATAGATGATTTTGGATCAAATTGTGGTCTTGCAGATAATAAAAATGTAGAATTATTCTGAGAAGAGGGAAAGGGGTTGTGGCGGATAAGTACTATTGGTCATGGCCGTATTAACGAATACAGGCTACATAAAAATTTGAATTTGAACGAAAAATTCCCATAAATGGCATTTTGGGGTTACTAATCAATTACAAGGATCAATAATCCAAGGACCAACGACATAAAAAAGGTCACTAAATTGTTATATTCTGCATGGATGTATTCGTAAGGAAAGCGACAGGATTGAAGATGGTTCAGATATTGGACTGTGAAGCTTCAACTGAAGTAATAAGTCAGTTCGATGGATTTCTGGACTATGAAGCTTTTATTAGAGTAATGAGTCAAATCAACGGATTCCTAGACTATGGACGTCAATTGAGATTATAGTCAAATAAACGGATCCATGGACTAAGAAACGCCAATGAGGTAATGAGTCAAAGCAACGGATCCCTGGACTATGAAGCCTCGATTGCGGTAATGAGTCAAAGCAACGGATCCCTGGACTATGAAGCCTCGATTGGGGTAATGAGTCAAAGCAACGGATCCCTGGACTATGAAGCCTCGATTGGGGTAATGAGTCAAAGCAACGGATTCCTGGACTCTTAATCATCAATTGAGGTAGTAAGTTAAATCAACAGATCCCTTTAATAAGGAGCGTCAACTGAGGTGAGTCAAATAGACGAATCTCTGGACTATGAAACGTCATAATAAGTCAAATCAACGGATCCCTGGACTATGAAAGGTCAATTGAGGTAGTAAGTCAAATCGACTAATTCTCCGACCACGAATCTTCCATTCGTGTCGATCTGAATAAATCAAATCGACGGATTCCTGTTGAAATGTAATTGCACTTAAGTTGCAGATAGCAGTAGGAGTTATCTGGTATGTTAAGCAGACACTGTATGCATTGATTAGACCCAGGGAAGCCACCCCAAGTAGTATGTTTAGAGATTTAGAGGTCATGGGAAAGCAGACACATAGAAAGTGTTCAATGGTTTACAAGTTTCCAGGGAGATTGATAGTGCGCATGAAAAAGGCCCCAAAAAATTAGTAGTATAACTTTATTGAGACTGCATGTACCAAACTAAGAAATTTAGTTCTTGCGTCAACACGTACAGGTTACTCTTCTGAGGTTGAATGCACCACCTATACGCGTTTCCAAGGGTAGACATTTGGGGCTTGTACTGAGGGGATAGTAGCGGAACCCTCTTCCTACATGAATGATAAGACTGTTTGTAATGAGTTTGATCACTGATAACAAAGTATAACAAACATAAGAGGAAGATGGAAAGGATGGACGACGAAGGTACAATACTACACTCCGCTGATATAACGGAAAATTGGAAATATGTTCTGCATTCACGTATCCACATGATACCGCTCTGTGATCTCACCGTTTTTTTCGTCTAAATAACAAGCATGGTCATGCTATGGGGGCGTAAACTAGGGAGATTGGGAGAGGAGGTCGATCCTCCCCCTCTCTTGAGGTCCAACAAAACGAAAGAATGCATTAGGAAAATCCTATGAGTCAGGTTTAAGAATTGTCCATTCAATGAATTATAATTCAGAAGCGGTTCTCCGTGTGAAAACCCTCGCTTCACACCAGTCATTGTGCTGCTGATAGTCAAAATAAAAAAAAATAGCGCCAACTAACACGAACACTGCATTTCTTACCTGCGTAATTAGCTTTCATGTACGTTCTGAAGGCGGCCAGCTGTGCGGCACTGCTAACAGTGATGAGTTTAGCTTGAGCTTGCAAGCTGGTACAGTAGTTCACAGCATTTGAGTATGTTCCTGATGAGTTGGTAACGGCAAGACAGCCAGTGCAGACATCCACGAATCCAGTGACACAGGCTAGGAGGGTGAATGTACTCAATAACATTTTATGTTAACAATACAAAAATGTGACACAGGAATAAAAAATAGTGATAATAATGAGACGAGAGTCAAAATATTGCGGGCTCTTTTTATTAGAAAAATAATGAAATTTTGATTAACAGGTAAAGTTTGGGGTTACTATGAAGACAGCATATCAATATATTCATTACCAGCAATTAAATTTCCATATTAAACAGCAAGAAAAAATCAGTATAGATCCACTTTGATTTCAATTCTTTCTTCGATGAAGTTGCGAAGTTTTCAAGTTCGAATCTATAGAAGGGTGGCTAGACTGTCGGTTCATCTGTCCGTCATGCTTTGCATTGCTTGTTGTGACTATATTAATGATTAGAGGTAACCAAAGTATCATGACTATTGCAACACTATCTTCGCCTTTTGCGAGGAAACTATAGCTCCGATGACAAGTTTGTCGATGCCATTTCAATGATATGTTTTCCGTTCTTTTTTTTTCCAACATCAATGTTGTAGAATAAAAAATGATAAAGTCTTTATCATTTCAAAATATTTGTCAGAAGAAGCGATGGCAAAGTGACAATAATTTGCAGAGCCTCCAAGCAAAAATGGCATGCTGCAGAACATGATTTTGTGAATTTCTAAACAAAATATTTGACTAATCATGAATACAAAGCCACAGGGAGCATGCGCTTTCACGTCAAGATGAAACTAAAGTCATGGGATGAATTATAATACTCGTATTATGAATACTGCCAATGTGTGACCATGGCTGAGCTTACAACAACTTTAGGGGTAACTTGATGCAAACAAAACGCGAAGAGCTGAGTCAAAACAACGGAATCATGCACCATCTTGATACAGTGCGTAGTGCGTAGAATCGTGCACCATCGAGATACAGTGCGAAGAATCATGCACCATCGGGATACAGTGCGTAGAATCATGCACCATCGTGATACAGTGCGAAGTAACATGCACCATCGTGATAAAATGCGTAGTAACATGCATCATCGCGATACAGTGAGTAGAATCATGCACCATCGTGATACAGTACGTAGTAACATGCACCATCGTGATACAGTACGTAGTAACATGCACCATCGTGATACAGTGCGTAGAATCATGCACCATCGTGATACAGTACGTATTACATGAACCATCGTGATTAAGTGAGTAGAATCATGCACCATCGTGATACAGTACGTATTAAATGAACCATCGTGATCAAGTGAGTAGAATCATGCACCATCGTGATACAGTGCGTATAATCATGTACCATCGTAATACAGTGAGTAGAATCATGCACCATCGTGATACAGTGCGTAGTACCATGCACCATCGTGATACAGTGAGTAGAATCAAGCACCATCGTGATACAGTGCATTATATCATGCACCATCGTGAAACAGTGCGAGTAACATGCACGATCGTGATACAGTGCGTGGCAACATGCACCATCGTGATACAGTGCGTAGTAACCTGCACCATCGTGATAGAGTGCGTAGAAACATACACCATCGTGATACAGTGCGTAGTAACATGCATCATCGTGATACAGTGAGTAGAATCATGCACCATCGTGATACAGTACGTATTAACATGCACCATCGTGATAGAGTGCGTAGAATCAAGCACCATCGTGATACAGCGAGTAGAACCATGCAGCATCGTGATACAGTGAGTAAAATCATGCACCCTCGTGATACAGTGCGTAGTAACATGCACCATCGTGATACAGTGAGTGAAATCATACACAATCGTGATACAGTGCGTAGAATCATGTACCATCGTGATACAGTGCGTAGAATCATGCACCATCGTGATACAGTGTGTACTAACATGCATCATCGTGATACAGTACGTAGTAACATGCCCATCGTGATACAGTGCGTGGAATCATGCTCCATCGTGATACAGTGAGTAGAATCCTGCACCATCGTGATATAGTGCGTGGAATCATGCTCCATCGTGATACAGAGAGTAGAATCATGAACCATCGTGATACAGTACGTAGTAACATGTACCATCGTGATTCAGTACGAAGTAACATGCACCATCGTGATACAGAGAGTAGAATCAAGCCCCATCGTCATACAGTGCGTAGAATCATGCACCATTATGATACAGTGCGTATAATCATGCACCATCGTGATACAGTGAGTAGAATCATGCACCATCGTGATACGGTGCGTAGAATCACGCACCATCGTGATAGAGTGCGTTTGATCAAGCACCATCGTGATACAGCGAGTAGAACGATGCAGCATCGTGATACAGTGCGTAGAATCATGCACCATCGTGATACAGTGCGTAGAATCATGCAACATCGTGATACAGTGCGTAGAATCATGCACCATCGTGATACAGTGTGTACTAACATGCATCAGCGTGATACAGTACGTAGTAACATGCCCATCGTGATACAGTGCGTGGAATCATGCTCCATCGTGATACAGTGAGTAGAATCCTGCACCATCGTGATATAGTGCGTGGAATCATGCTCCATCGTGATACAGAGAGTAGAATCATGAACCATCGTGATACAGTACGTAGTAACATGTACCATCGTGATTCAGTACGAAGTAACATGCACCATCGTGATACAGAGAGTAGAATCAAGCCCCATCGTCATACAGTGCGTAGAATCATGCACCATTATGATACAGTGCGTAGAATCATGCACCATCGTGATACGGTGCGTAGAATCACGCACCATCGTGATAGAGTGCGTAGAATCAAGCACCATCGTGATACAGCGAGTAGAACCATGCAGCATCGTGATACAGTGCGTAGAATCATGCACCATCGTGATACAGTGCGTAGAATCATGCACCATCGTGATACAGTGCGTAGAATCATGCACCATCGTGATACAGTGCGTACAATCATGCACCATCATGATACAGGGCGTAATATCATGCACCATCGTGATACAGTGCGTAGAATCATGCACCATCGCGATAAAAAGAGTAGAATCATGCACCATCGTGATACAGTGCGTAGAATCATGCGCCATCGTGATACAGTTCGTAGTAACATACATCATCGTGATACAGTGCGTAATAACATGCACCATCGTGATACAGTACGTAGAATCATACATCATCATGATACAGTGCAAAGAATCATGCACCATCGTGATACAGTGCGTAAAATCATGCACCATCGTGATACAGTGCATAGAATCATGCGTCATCGTGATACAGTGCGTAGTAACATGAATCGTCGTGATACAGTGCGTATAATCATGCAACATCGTGATACAGTAAGTAGTAACATTCACCGTCGTGATACAGTACGTAGAATCATGCATCATCATGATACAGTGCGTAGAATCTTGCACCATCGTGATACAGTGCGTAGAATCATGCACCATCGTGATACAGTGCGTAGAATCATGCACCATCGTGATACAGTGCGTAGAAACATGCATCATCATGATACAGTGCGTAAAATCATGCACCATCATGATACAGTGCGTAGAATCATGCACCATCGTGACACAGTGCGTAGAATCATGCACCATCGTGATAAAAAGAGTAGAATCATGCACCATCGTGATACAGTGCGTAGAATCATGCGCCATCGTGATACAGTACATAGTAACATACATCATCGTTATACAGTGCGTAATAACATTCACCATCGTGATACAATACGTAGAATCATGCACCATCGTGATACAGTGAGTAGAATCATGCATCATCGTGATACAGTGCGTAGTAAGATGCATCATCGGTTTACAGTGCGTAGTGACATGCACCATCGTGATACAGTGCGTGGAATCATGCACCATCGTGATACAGTGAGTAGAATCATGCACCATCGTGATACAGTGCGTAGAATCATGCACCATCATGATACAGTGCGTAGAATCATGCACCATCGTGATACAGTGCGTAGAATCATGCACCATCGTGATACAGTGAGTAGAATCATGCACCATCGTGATACGTGCGTAGAATCATGCACCATCGTGATACAGTGCGTAGAATCATGCACCATCTTGATACAGTGAGTAGAATCATGCACCATCGTGATACGTGCGTAGAATCATGCACCATCGTGATACAGTGCGTAGTAATATGTATCATCGTGATACAGAGCGTAGAATCATGCACCATCATGATACAGTGCGTAGAATCATGCATCATCGTGATACAGTGCGTAGAATCATGCGCCATCCTGATACAGTACGTAGTAACATACATCATCGTGATACAGTGCGTAATAACATGCACCATCGCGATACAGTACGTAGAATCATGCATCATCATGATACAGTGCATAGAATCATGCACCATCGTGATACAGTGAGTAGAATCATGCACTATCGTGATACAGTGCGTAGAATCATGCACCATCGTGATACAGTGCGTAAAATCATGCACAATCATGATACATTGCGTAAAATCATAAATCATCGTGATACAGTGCATAGAATCATGCGCCATCGTGATACAGTGCGTATTAACATGCATCATCGTGATACAGTGCGTAGAACCATGCACCATCGTGATTCAGTGAGTAGAATCATGCACAATCGTGATACAGTGCGTAGTTACATGCTCCATCGTGATACAGTACGTAGTAACATGCACGATCGTGATACAGTACGTAGTAACATGCACCATCGTGATACAGTACGTAGTAACATGCACCATCGTGATACCGTACGTAGTAACATGCACCATCGTGAAAAACAGTATGTAGTAACATGCACCATCATGATACAGTAAAAAATATTGACTGTTTTTACTAACGGTTACCGAGATATCACCTCATGAAATTAGCGGTGTAGTCATGAACTGGGAATACGAGTTGGAATTAGACCATCGCATGGAAGAAAAGTAGTTTAACCTTCAACTTCTTGTGGTGATATAATGCAAGCCGTTTGTCCAATCGGTATTAAAATATCACTGTATCACAATATAGATAAAGTTTTTTTTTGGCGGGACACTCTCCTATTAAATTATGTCAAAAATGTCCATGATGACGAACGGTGATCTCGTCACTAGTTTATACCTGCTCTCGTGATCTCGTTACTAATACCTGCTCTGGTGATCTTGTCACTAGTACCTGCTCTCGTGATCTCGTTACTAACACCTGCTCTGGTGATCTCGTCACTAGTTTATACCTGCTCTCGTGATCTCGTTACTAATACCTGCTCTGGTGATCTTGTCACTAGTACCTGCTCTCGTGATCTCGTTACTAACACCTGCTCTGGTGATCTTGTCACTAGTACCTGCTCTCGTGATCTCGTTACTAATACCTGCTCTCGTGATCTCGTCACTAGTACCTGCTCTCGTGATCTCGT
>SDVV010009550.1:0-16653 GCA_016164225.1 Gammarus roeselii | reverse complement strand
AATCTACGTTTAAAATGGTTGATCTCTGCTAAAACGTGGTAGAGAGAGACCACGAAGTAAAAAAATTAACTAGGTGTAAGTGATATAGAGATCCGGGTGGTAAGAATCATTTATATAAAGTACAAATAAATGACTGAAAAACTTACATAAGCATGGTTAAGATGGGTTAGGTTAGGTTTGATTAAGTTGGGTGCGCCTAAAATAAGTGAAAGTGATGTAAAATTTGTGTCAAATTCAAACTAATATGAAATGTCTGAAACCTTCATACAAATGTCATAATTTACTAATGAAAATGGACAAAATTCTCTCAATTAAGATTGGAAGAGTGCGTTCAAACTGGTAATGATAGATCAAAATGTAGAGGTAAGTGGATAGATTTAATATGTATAAAGCATAAAGCAATGACTGATATGTATAAAGCATAAAGCAATGACTGAATAAAGCAATGACTGAAGCACGAAAATCTCGAACGATGACACATATTTCTTGGTTAGAATAGGTTAGGTTAGGGTGACTAGAACTTTTCACCTAACATGACGTAAAGCTGATCCACATTACATATCTTGTAACAAAAACAATGGACATTGATATAATGGGAAATCACAGATCAAAGGTAAAATGCTACAGATGTTAACCGACCCTGAATACCTATGCGTACAAATGTGTGTATGTGTCTGCTTGGAACCGGCACCGACCCTGTATAGACGAATAAATGTGTGAATGTGTGTATATTTACATTGTGCCCGAACCGGTGCCGGCACCGACCCTGTATATACATATAAATGTTTGTATATCTACATGGTGCCGGTACCGACCCTGTATGTGTCGACATACAACGGTACCGGTACTAACCTTGTAAATAGCTACATGGTACCGGCGAGGGTGTCAGCATCGACCCCTGAATATGAGTATAAAAGTGTTTATGTGTGTACATGGTGTGCGATATTAAATAAAAGCAAAGTAAAATATAGCCATGCGGAGTTATTTGATATGGATATCGCATAAAGTAATGATCAAATAACAAACATGGCAATCAAATTTGAATAAAATACCGAATTACTGGTGAGGTTGGTTAGGTATACCGCCAGATACGTGACAACGTATCTGGCGGTGATGACAACCGTTTTGTATTCATCTGAGTTTTCTTGTCAATGATGTCGTACATTGATATATGAATCGCTAATTATGTACCATTGGCTTGATTTAAATTCTTACATCACAATTATATAGTAGAAATGCAAAAGTGGTTATATTGAATGCTCCAATGAGTCAGATATTCTTCATTTCAATGAAATCTCATAACAAATCCTGAATCAAGCAATAATTTTAACTGTATGAACTACAAACGGTCAACGTACATTCATAAAAGTATGACATACGGGAATAAGCATCTGGTAAAGGCTTGCGTCCGAATAACATAATTGAGATCTACATTAAACTAATGGAGTATTTTAACACAAACACTCTACTTGAATCCGGTAGACTAGTTCTCCAAGACAACTTGAACTAGGACCCAAATCCAATGTCAAGGGTTAAAAACAGCAATATTTTGTATCGCTACATCCAATTTAGCAAATTTATACCCCACACTAAATCAAATTAGGCGAATTAGGACCCAATAAAAGTTATATTCCTATGATAACCGTTCAAAATCTTAAAACAACAACTATAAAATAGCTAAATAAGATTCTCTACTTTACCCTAACCGACATTGATTAACTATGATATATGACGTATCCTACCACACCCCAGATGATATAACCTACACTAATAACACATGTGATCTGGTTCATGACTAAATCGTATATTACCATATAAACCATAAAGAAAATATCTGACATTTAAAACAAACTCCAAGTTCATGCATAATAAAGTACTAATACTACGGTATCCGTTCAAATCTATAAGAAATTCCTAGACCGTACTGATGATATGCCTCTTGTAGGACAAAATCAAAGCTCACTGTGTCATAACAACAAATTCTACAATGCTTCATTAGGTCACTTCTCAACAAGCTACCTCTGATATGGAACAAAATATATTGGCAACAGCCAGTCATGGTACAACTCTTCAGACGTACCATGCATCTGTTTAGTCCCTCATCACTGTACAGCTTCGAACAAAGTCGCATCCTGGACATAACCAAGAATCCATACACAGGTACTGTTGTCAAGAATGGGCCTGCCATGAGTCACAAAGAGCATGGCCATAAAATCTAGGCTTCTGATCACCGACGACCTAAGTAAATCACTTTAACGACCAGCAGCCTGTTGCATAGTCTCTCATACAAACCCATGGAACTTAAGACCAACATCCACAAGAATTTACAAATTCACGTTGAACTTGGATGAACCCCAAAATGACAACCAAAGGGTAAGCCGCCTCTACACCAGGGCCAATCCATTCAGTAAATCATCTTCTAAAACGTTAAACTATTCACTTGCTAGGGTTTAATGACGAAAGTTCCACATAGATGTAGTACGGATTTACACCTCTTAAACATATATTCCTACAATTACCGTGGGAAATCATACAATAATAATAAAAATAATTAGGTAATTCTCTACTCTGCCATAAGCATGATTGAAAAAATTGTAATATACGAGGGTATCTATCATAGTAAATCAGTCTACTTTTACAAATAAACATATACGCAATGAGCTTTTGCCTTGGGGACTCCTCTAACTCCTAAACATTGAAGAATGACGTTATTCATACAATAAATGTATAATGATCTAACAACAGGACAAGCTTGTAACAAATCGAATCATCTATAGCTATATTTTCTCCACTTTAATCTTTGTAACAGGACGTAAAAAGATTCATAAGACTCTAAAAAGATACACTATCCAACTAAATGATATCTGAAACAATGTTCTAACTAGCAGATACAAACGTAATATATCCTAATATTCATATAATTGTATAAAATATCGAATACCTTGCATGGAAGATGGAAACTCCACAGATAACATACAAAACTGAATGGAATATACTAAAACGTTCGAGTTATAATAAAATAAGGCTATCAATTCTCTACCATACCCAAAACATACATTAAAAAATCATGATGTACGAGAAAAAAACTAACTAGCATGTAACCTACCAAACAAATGACGTGAAAAAGTCACCAAGACATGTGACTGATTTACAACACTGAAACCATTAGTAAATGATGTGGAATACTTCTACACGAACACGCTATAGTATGTACAAATCTGATTGAATTTTTTCTCAATGGCAGACCAGAATAGGGTCAAAAATCCAATCTTCTTTAACTAATGTAACCACGGCTTAATCGTAACAGAATGTCATATATACATATAAATACAAAAATGATGCAAAAAAAACGACCAATTATGCTGGAAATAATGTGCAACATGTAAGATGCAAACCTAAAATGTTTTAAAATTCTTATAACTATATGAGATAACTATTCAATTCTGTAAACAATACAATTCAGCATATATCTACCGATCATTACTATGTATACATGACAAAATATAGTAACTTACAACAAATCCATATCGATTACGTAAGCTCCAGCTACTCTCGCTGAGCGGGGCCTCCGACCGATAGTCGCTGTACAAAATTCGAGATAAGACTACTCGAATAGTCTACATACACTTATATCAGGTTCAAAATTGGATAGTGCGTTATGGTGTAAACAGATTCTCGTAACGAAGCTGCTGCATTCCCAGAAATATATACATCAACTCGCCAACTGCTAAACTATCATATCATGCTATTCCTATAGATATTATATACATATGAAATAAACAGATTGAAAACACAAAACGTTGCCCCAAATACACCCATCAGGCTGGTACCAGGTAGGGCTGAACGCATGCTAAGGCTGCAAATCGAGTTATAAGACATACCAAACATACTGTTCTTCCAAACCACCCCACCGCACGAGAAATTTCTGTTTCTTCTACCAAAATATAAACAATTTCACAATGTTAATAGGGCTCCACTCCACCCTCAAGTAAGTTTCAAAGCAAAGTCCAATGATTTACTCTACCGAACGCGAGTCCCTACTTCTGGAATGCTAAAAAGTTGGTTTCAATGCAAATATCGTCATTTCAGATCCATGGTCCTCTTTCAATCCAAATGACATGACTATTCGCTGTAGATAGAAATGTTTGCAATCTTACTAGAATAACCTGCTGAAGAACCTTTGATATTGAGGTGGCAACAGCAATGGGGCGCTAATTATTGATGCCAGATGGGTTCTTCATTTTAGATTTCAGAAGAGGAATCACAGTTACATCCATTACCTCTCGTGGTAACTTCATAACATGTACGCAGTCTGTTGGAAGCTAACTTATAAACTTCACCAGGTATACCGTCATTTTCAATAGATTGTTAATTTTGAGACCTTTGGCAATTCTCCTAATCTTTGCCACCAAGAAAATTATGTTAACAACAGGAACATTGTCGAGGGCGTTTTGCACCCAGCCTCTATTCTCTTCCGTGTCAACAAAAATCACAATATCCTGAAAGTGTTCCTGCCCCTCTCCCTCCCCCCCCCCCCCGAGTGAAAGTAATTTTTTCTAGGATTAAGTGACCGTATTTCTTTTTAAAGTCTTTACATTTACCTTCTTGCACTTTGCTGGAAGCGCCTGTGCACGCAACTGCTGCTCGTTCTGTCTCAACAACCCGCGTTCTCTACGATACCGCAACGCAAGCTCACCTCCCCGAGGTCTCCCACTAATATTCCAATAAAACAGAACTTCCCAAACAACATACTTCAGTTCCCTTGCTCGTTCATTTCAATCCGGAATGTTAGATTTGCACGGCTTTCTAGTACCAAAAACACGCCGTCCTGCAATCAATATACAATGCCTCCTGCAGCCATATAGGTCATTCACTCCTACGTTATCAACACCCTCATTCACTCTGAAAAACCTGTCAAGAGTATTTGTAAGAAGGGCATCTGGCTTAACATAGAATCTGTCCATGAGTCCTTTATAAAGGTTTCAAGCAATCGTCTTAACCTCGCGAGAGTCGGGTTGTCTGCATGGGAGTCTGCACTCCCTCAACACTCCAAGTTACCCCTAACACACGGGGATCTATGCGGGCAACATTGACCAGCAAGTATCATAAAACTGTTGCATCTAACAACAGCGAGTACAAGGCAATATGATCGATCTATGGAGGGGAAAGAAAACCGTAATTCACATGTGTGTACGTGTCAGGTGGCAGCAACCTAGTGTCCTGAAATGCAGCCTTATGCTCAGTAAATACGTTTTCATTCTCAATGAGCCTATTCGTGGGTGGGAAGGCATTACAATCCCCTAGAATACGCACTTGTTGCTTTTCTTCACTCTCTAATATACAACCACTTTCTAATATACTCTCTGATATACAACTCAAATATACAACACTCTCTAATATACAACTATGCATCCCAGATATTTCTTCAAATTGTCATCCGAGTTGACAAGAAAGTAAACATTTAAGAACAGAAAAGAGGTCCCATTAAATGTACCGCTCAGGCCCAGGATTCATTTGCGTTTGTATTGCCTAATTTTCATAATTAGGCTCAGAGATTGTTGCCAAATGAATGTCAATAGCCCATGTGGCCTCCTCACCCTGATTTCCCTCGTTTCGTCAACCGAGAAAATTGAGTAGGTACCAATACTCTCTCATAGAGATGACGGAAAAATTAAGCTGTCATGAACAAAGCCACGTCTCCTGCAAAGCTACTAAAGGCGTTGTTTTGCAAAGATCTGCAACATAGCATTCACTAATTCCGCTAAGAGAAAGGAATTAAGAGACAATTTGTATTATTTTTCTGCTACTTACATTAGACTCCATTATATAGTAGCCGAGTCCAGCTATGAATCCCTCACTCGCCTTCTACTTTTCATCTGTACTTCTTTACCCCTTACTCTTACATCTTCCTCACTTTCTCTATCTGACTGCTTATGGTCCTTAAGCAGGCGCACATTCGTCTTGATCAGCTGTAGGCAGGTCCTCTTTTCTCAGATGTTTTCGTCGAAGAGCACAGACTGCAGTAGATTTGCGTGCCCATATATCTCAAAGAGTGCGTGTTCCTTTTCATGCTTGAATGTTTCTTGCAATTGGAAAATTCTTCTTCGTCAAGATGCTGATTCACACCTTCCTTCATCATCCTTTGCGGGTACCTACTCGGGTACGAGCGGGACACGTAGAGTTCTGCAGTGTCAGTGGTCGAGAAACTCTCCTGTAGAGTGCGCCTATTACCAGTCTTCACATTAACGGTCTTTCGCAATGTAGATTTATCAGTGAATCACTGCTTATTGCTCGGCAACGGTTGGTCATCGTCGTTTGAGCTTGAGTAGCTATTTTGTGCAGAGGTTTCCCTCCGTACTATATCACGGTGTTCGGTTTTACGGAGGATGCCAACCTCTAGCTGCTGTTGGGATTACACATGGTTTTGAATATCTCTTCAAATACTAAACATACAGTAGCACTCATCCAGTTTTAAGTAAGCATTTTTCAAGGTTCTGAATTGCGTGAGCCCTTCTGCTAATATCTTCTCCTGATTATAGTAGTAATTGACTTATCGCGGGGAAATCTTATCCTAAATATAAAACAGAGTATAAAGGCTATTAAAAACATGAAGTTTTCACGTGTCTTGGCTTTCATATCTTGATCGGACGATTTTTTTTCCAATGATGTAATTACTACTCATTTGCTAAGCATTTAGATTCCTGGCGGTCGCATCTCAGATGGTTGAACAGAGACTGACACGCCCATACACTCAGCTGACTCATACTTTTCACCTAGGGCATGTTTATTTGCTTGCCCCAGAGGTTGGGGTCATAAGGACTCCAACGAGGAATTGAGTCAACGCCGGAGGGAGCATATAGTTTTTAGTGAGATTTTGAAAATAATTTTTTCAATAGCTATGAAGCACCACACTCAGTTGCCTGCGAGTGGTCCTCCCCTGAGTGTTTAGAAGAATAAACCTTCTGTACACTTTTGATGAAGGCTTTAGCACTTCAAGGTGAAACGTCGGTAGGACCTCTTCTAGGGATTGATCTGCCTTTGACTGACCTAGCGTCATATCAAACTAGACATGTAGGTTATGAAATTATGATAAACGCAAAAATTTGAGGAGCACCCCGCCCAGTTACTCAGACATTGGTCCTCCTCCGTGTGTCGGAATGAATGAGTATTTCGTGCACTTTTTGTTCCACGAGAGCATTTTGCATTCCTACGGGAGATGTCCATTCTTGCATTACATCAAAATTCCATTTGCAGTATAACAAGCCCAGCCTTGATGAGGTGCCCAACATTCTTGGGCTGCCGGCTGCTGATGTCTCCAACAGAGGTTGTTGCTATCATCGGCAGCAACAGTCCTTGCGCCGCATACTCTTAGTAAGGGGGCTGGTGAGTTTACCAGTGTTTGTCGAGGCAGTTTTTATAGGTGTTCTGGTGTTCTGGTAAACTCAATAGACATTTGAAGTTTTATATTAGCTGACCTAAGTCGTCTTCATTCAGGTGATATCAGTTTTTAAGTTCACAGAGTAGTTCTGGACATGTCGTATTCTCAATTCATGAATTGCTTTTGTTGCTCGGTGCTGAACACGCTTCATCTAGTCAAGATCCCTCCTAAGTGAGGGGACAAATTCACACTTTGAACTCCATTTGGGGCCTGGCGGGCGACGTACAGAACGGAAGCACAATGTCCCTGAATATGTAAAGGAAGTTTCTGGCTATAATGCCAAGGACTCTATAGCCTCTCCTGAAGCTGGCTACCACTATATTCATCCACTTGAGATCTTTGGAGATTAGTACTCCAAAATCTCGTCATTGGTTGACTTTAATCATTTGCTGGTCTGCCATTTAGAAAGCAAAATTCCTAATGTGAGATCCAATGTGCATAACATCGTATTTTTTATTTTTAAGTTCATTTGCAACGTAACAGACTAGTCCATTGTTTAAGCTGCCTTTGGATAGTTTATGCGATCTTGATCACCGTCCGCTTTATGGCAGAGTTTAGTATTGTCAGCAAATTTTGATAACTTGCTAACATACTCGGGGTCGCATCTCAATCTGACAGCCACCCGCATATAATGGGCCCACAATTTAGTTAGGAGTCAAACATTAGTCCTATTAATATCGGGATCCTCCTGCACAAGCAGTTTTCTGACCCATATTTCTTTGGGTGGGGATAGTTCGCATCGCTCACTTTTACATATTGCCTCTAGGAAGGGATTATTTGAGTTTTCAATTTGTTCCTGGAGGCTGTATGCACTTTTTTTTGCTCGTACTTTCAGTCACTCAACATCCTATTCTGTAAATACTAGGCTAGCACTCTTTCTTCTTGGGACACCCACCAGTCTCCTGAATACGTCATTGTATGCTACTCGCAGTTTGCTCATAGTACCCCTCGTAAATTTACACCATAATGAGTTACAGTGCATAGGATAACAGTAGGTTTTAAAAAACTGCAGCTTAACATCCGTTGTACAAAAGTTGAACTGTTTTATTAGTTGATTGCCAACCGCATTTAACTTACGGTTGTTGCCCAAAATAAGGGAAACTGTCTGCACACTCCAGCGCGATCCCGTTAAGTACGCTAAATGTTCAGTACTGGAACCTCTTGTTGGGTAGTTTCACTAGCATACACACTGATTCGCTGGTATTGGACTCGATGTCTAGTTACGCGGCCTCAGTCTCGCATTTATTTAGCATCGTCTGAAGAGGATCGGCATGTGGGCCAGCAGGAACATGTGGTCGGCATAGCTAATCACGTTAACACAGCAGCCGTCAATGTGACACCCAACACGGCTAAGAGATAGTCGGCCATGTAAGCTGTCTACATACACATTGAAGAGGAAAGGCGAGAGGAGGCCTTCTTGCCTTATACCATTAGTTGTTCGAAACGGGTTTGACGTTGAACTTCTCCATCGTATTACACATTCCTGCGGCTGGTACCAATACTTTAGTAGCTTAACAAGATGAATTGGCGCCCCTCTATCAATACGTATTTGGAAGTGTCCTATGATTCACACGATCAAATGCTCTTTTATCATCCCAAAAACAAAGGTACATAGGGGACCCTCTACTGACAAAGTAATTAATGGTCTGCTTTACAGTGAAGATAGCCATTTCAGTCCCATGCCGAGGTTTGATCTAAAATTGGTTGGGCGTTGTTCTCAGGCAGTCGCCAAGCCTGTTCTATATAACTATTTCTAGAAGCTTTGTTTCAGCTGTAGCAATTGATATTGGTCTGTAGTTACCTTTATCGGTCACACATTTTGTCTTTGATTTTATGATAGGTTTTACAACAACATCCATTAGTAGCTTAGGAAGGTAAGTAAGCATAAGGAGGCCAGTGAAAAAAATTTACATGGCATGAAGAAATTGAACGGGACCATACACCACAGCTTTGCCATTTTTTCATTTATTGACAGCGGTCCTAAGTTCCCACATATAAACATCGTTATCACTATTCTGATTGAGGGCCTCATTAACAAAAAACGAGCCAGCGTCATTGTTGACAATGTTCACAATACCATCAAAATGGTCACGCTACATATCAGCAATATTTCTCTCCCATGTTATGCCATCAACAGATTGAGAACAGAGCTATCTTTTCGTTTTAGATTTTTCATTTCTTGACAGAATTCAGTCATCCGCCCACCAATCATTTCTTCTGATGGACTAGCTGCGAGTAATTTATTCATGTGTTTCATAGAGTAGCGAAATGCGTACTAGCACGCATTATTTATCTATTCTTTTCATTATATAATGGGCTGCTCGGGGTTGACCAGCAGGTCCCGGTGTTATATCAGGCGCACATATTGCTGGCTCTTCCACTTTATTTTTTTAATTGGGATATGCATGTATACGCTTTAGGTTAGCTCACAATTTTGATTATAGTGTTCATGGATTGACTCATTCGTTATCCGCTCCTGTTTCTTGTTGGTTGGCCCGTTAACTAGCCGTTTATTGTCGTTAAGGCTGTTAGCTGTGCCTGTTAGCTGGCTGCTTATAGTTGGTGAACCTTGTTAGTACGTCCGTTTATATGTTCCACGCCATCATTTTTCCAATGTAGATTCCATTTCTGCAAGACAATACATGTTCTTCAGTCTTGTAAAATAAGGATTTGCTACTGTATTTAGTGTTTCATAGGAATTATATGGTTACCCGTATTAGAGTTATTACTTTATTATGCCTCAGATCAGCGTTCATTTTGATGTCAGATATTTTTCGATATGGTTCATGACTAAGATCGGTTTACGATCTTAGTCATGAACCAGATCGCGTGGGATATTGGAGTAGGATTTATCATCTGGGTGGGTAGGATACACCGTGTATCATAGTTAATCATTGTCGGTTATGGTAGAGTAGAGAATCTTATTTAGCTATTTTGTAGTTGTGGTTGTATGTTATTGATTGGTTATCATAAGAATAAATCTGTATTAGATTTACATTCGCCTAATTTCAGGTAATTTTGGATATAAAATACGCTTAATTGGATGTAATGGTCCCAAATATTGGTATGATATACCTCTTGACATTAGATAATTGTTTTTCGTAAGATTTATGTATGAGCGTTGTTCGATACCTCCCATGTATTGCTTTTTGAAGTCGGTATCTCTCATAGGCAAGCTGCATTATTCCAAATTTCTAGTCGGGGCTCGAGGGTGTTATAAGATGGTACTTTTGTTATAGCTTCCACTGTTTAACCTAACCAAGAATTATGGGTCATCGTTCGAGATTTTTTCGTGCATACGTATGATATTCAGTCACTGTTTTAGGATTTATACATATCAAAAATCTCCACTTGGTCTTACATTTTGATCTATTCTTGCAGTTTTTATACACTCTTCCAATTCTGATTGAGTAAAGACCACCCATTTTAAACTTTTATTGTATGAATAATACAGGTAATTCATATTATGTTTGATTTGACACAATTCTACATCACTTATACATGTCATTCACACCCATCAAAACCTAACCTAACCTAACCTTATGTATGGTATTCAGTCATTGATATACACATATGAGCCCCTCCACACGACTCTGAATATCACTTTAACATACATGTTATATATTTCGTTGTCACTGACCCATATAAGTTAGCAGAGAGGCCCCATTTTCAAACTTAAATAGATTGGATGTTACAAGTAATTCCTACTTGCTACCGGCTTTACACAATGGAACACTTCGTCTCACACTAGGGTATCCTAGTTTACTTTAATATCTACTGTCCCTACATCCGTTGAGGCCTCACACCTACGATTGACATTCTCTCTCCTATAATTTTCATATTCTTGACGATGACTTAGTTTGAGATGACGCCACACATTACTTGTGGATTCATGTTATTCAATTTCATTTATTTTTTGCACAGATTACAGTCTCCCGTTACCCCATCACTTTCGAACAAACGGTGTCTCAAGCTATACCCCATCCTTCCACAACAGAACCACAAACTTGTCTGAGCAAGACCTGGTCGGACTCTGATTTATATCTTACCTATCTATATCGCAGCTAATTTTTTTTAGCTCTGGATAGTTATTTGACAACGTTTAATTTACGACGATCATCAGTTTTGAGCCTCGCAAATCCATTCAAAAATCCATTCAAAAATTACATTATTGTGCTCACGGACTTCGTTGAAAATAAAGTAGTAGTCAAAATAATTACCCCAATTTTAACGAAAAACCAAAATGCTAAATGTACATGGCAGAAACCCTCAATCTGAAAATAATGGAACAGAGGCGCTGTTTCAAGAGTCTATGCCACTCCTTGAGGGTCAGAGTTATCCCAACAAGCAAACTAAGAGACGAATTCACTGGTGCTCCCGACGAGCGATTGTTTCCTTCGGAGAATGCTAGTCTAAACAATAGTAGAATTATCAAATTCTTCAGCACGGTAGCACGTTACGTTCCTCAATGGGTTGAGGTATTGTCATTCTAATACTATAAAAATATCAGAAGCAAGCAATCATTACTCTGGTCTCCTCCCTTCCTCTTCTTATCTCCATCATATGGCAATCATCTCGTATCATCACCCCATCACACGTCAGCAATGGAAATCTACTCGCAGACAACTCACATCCTAGCACCCTCTCGTCACCCCCAAACAAATATTCAAACTAAATATCATCAAGCGGTGATTCCTTATCATCCCCACACAACCAGCTCCCATGCAACGCCTTTTCAACACGGTCACAGCAATAGCGTCCCATCAGCGCCTCCTCATTTCTTCTCCTACCCTCCTCCTCCATTCTACACTACTCACACAAATTCGTCTAACTATGCTTGCAGCACAACCCCAATCCCCCCCTTTCGTTACCCTTCCCTAACCTCAGCCAAAACTCCGACTCACCTATTCCGTCCGTAATCTTTCCCATATTTTTTCCCTCTCCACCAATTCCTTCCTTGAGCTCTCACTTTAGCTACCATTCCCTACCCTCAGCCCACCCAAACTCCAACATTACCTATCCCGCCAATCTCTCCCATAATGCACCCCCTCCATCCGTTTTTTCCTCTAGCTCCCACCTTCGCTACCATTCTCTAACCTCAGCCCAAACTTCAACTCTACCAATCCCGCTAATCCCTTCATTGTATTACCCCCCTCCACTCATCCCTTCCTCTAGCTCGATTCAGCCATCCGCAGCCATGCCTCTCTTCAACCACCGATCTAAATTTCTTTCCCTTGGTTTTGTTCGGTCTCCCCTGCTCCAGCCCACCCTCAATAAGAAAAAACACAGAACCGAAAGCAACGATATCCCAAACATACAAACAATGCAACTCGAGAATTAGCAACCAGATTCTTAAATAACGTCACTAAGAGTGTTAGTGAAGAGCATATTAAAAATCTAAATGAGGGTGGCGCTAACACATGAGACAATAAAGCGAATGAACGAATGCCAGTGCAGGTGACGGAAAACTTGCAACAATTCCCCCGGAACACCAACATCGACACCATTTTCAATGATTTAAGATTAAAGAGACAGTCAACACTAGCAGACGGATATTGTACGATTCATGCGGTGAAAGGATCCTTAGTAAAACAAAAAGGACTTAAGCATTAGAGGAATCATTCAATTACAAAAAGATTACGAAGCCTTCACTGAGTTTAAGAAAGATGGAAATGGAAAAGTATTTTGAAAACAAAACGTAATGTTGTCGATCTAGTCCCCGCGATTCTCAGCAACGCACTCAAAATATAAATCACAATCATAGATGAAACAAGCTCGGACATCGTAACGAAAACTGTAATGAATCCAACCAGCCTTGAGAGTGATGAAACTGCTCAATACTTAATATTTGTAGTCAAGAAAGAGGACCACTACAGTAGTCTTGCATCAACCCACCCTCTGAAGCCGCATTTCAAACAACAAAATATTGAAGCGAAGCGCAACAAGCATTTGGAAACAAATGTGGTGTTCCATAGGTATTCTCCCTTGAATACGACAATGATACATCCATATTCGAAGAGATGAAGAGATGCCTCTGCAATCATCCCAAAGTACCTCCAACTGAAATGTAAGTTCAAACAAATAACTAAAGGCACAAACTGTCTAAGCAACCATGTCTATAAATACCCATCAGAACCCAAATAAAATCGTGATTAAACATATAAACGTTAGAAGCTTATGAACAAAGATGGATCACATCAAAATGATGATGAAGGAGAACTCAATTGACATTCTATGTCTGACTGAAACATGGCTGGAATTTGACATTGTAATACCTTCATCGAGATTGACGGCTTCAATGTTTATAGAAAAGATAGAGAAAGATAGAGAAAGAGCGCGTCCAATGGATAGGCGTGAGTGGTTAATGGTTGTGAATGGAGAAGTTTTGACACTGCCCTAATGTGCTTTCCCGCCCAGATCGTCGCGTTGAGAAACGGGATGGTCATGGACGGGGGGGGGGGCGGTCACTAAGATGCGGCAGGAGTAAACCAGTTTACTGTCGGGCCTTGCTGCTGACACTGACTTCGGACTACATTCTTGGCCCAGAGTCTTCATCGCGGGGTCTCCCGATTTGACCCGCAATCGCACAAGGGCTAAATTTGGTTGAGTAGAATGTATGAGAGGTGTGTGAGGTGTGTCTTGCCGTCGGCCACCTTTCTTCTTGGGGGATTCGGCCCTTTAGCGATCTGTATCAGAGTAGAAATTGGGCTTCACCTTTCTAGAGACAATGGGAGACGGCTTGTTACTAATGAGCAGATCTATTACAGTTTGGGAGTCCGGAGTAGCTTTTGTTGCACTTTTCACGTGTTAAAGTTCCATGACAAAGTTCCATGAAACATTTTATGATAAAGTTACAGTCCCGAGATCAAAATCCACGATAAAGTTAAAAAAAATGCATAAAAAAGTTTCACGATATACTCACATGTCATAGGCACACGATATGTTTCATGGTAATTTTTCAAAACAAAGTTTCTTGATATCTTGATGTTCCGGGTTGAACCAATTTTTTAATTGACTAGATGCCGGATCAAACTGGAACAGACATTCGTCCCATAGGGTGACAGGATCGATCCATGACCTATTTTTCTAAACTTTGTTCCAACTATTTTTTTTTTAAATGAGCAAACACTTTCAAATAGTTTCTCTACTTCTTCTAACTTTTAATATTATGACATTTAGTTAGTCTTTCTCCAGATTTCTGTGCTGTGTTCCAACCCAACAAACTTACCTTAACATTTTCGTAAGCTTCCTTTTCTAGAATCAGATTACAGGCAGCGGAGGCACCTTGCACAGTTATATAAGCATTTTAAATAAAGCTAGGATCACAGTCATTGGACAAACTATGGCCATCTGGACAATAACTGCATTTCTGTTCCTGTTGGCGCTGACTTATCAGACCATAAGGGGTCAGACATATTTCATCGACACCTATGACAACAAGATGGTCGTGATTGGAAAGGGCCGAGTACTGCAACAAAATGCTCATCGTCTAACAGTGGTCGGGACAACTCTCTGTAAGTGGTTATCTAGGTCACACTTTGTAGCATATTTATGAGTATAAAATACGTAAATATGTACGTGAGCTGCAAAAAATTGTTTATATGAGATGCTGCAGAAATGATGCGAAAGTAGACGCGCTAGGTAATTGTAGTTAAGTAATATACTATGTTGATGTCGGAAATGTATTTGCATGAGCTCAAAACCTAAATACGAGGAGAGTTTATTTTATATTTCCCATGAATGCATCTCAAAAAAATAGATTATTGAATATTTTTGATGCAAATTTTAATTCGAAGTTATCTTTAGTAACTCAATATTATCGACCAGAAAAATGTTATATTTCATGTTTTCGATGCTCTGAATACGAAATTCACTCGAAATTCGCTGTGTTAATGTTATCAACGTCTAACATACAAAATGTTATCAAGGTATTTAAATACTATTTTTTGTGTTATAAATTTTTCGCCCATAATTAATCAAACGCAAAGAAGAATTGTGTAATAAAAATTAATTACAAATCATGTTTTCTAGTCGTGTGTAACAGAACAGTAGCTTATATGGGTACAAAACGCAAGTGAAGGAATATAGATAGGGATAATAAGCGGTGGGGCGTGGTTGTCCGGAGTCAGGCGGCGGGGCCGGATATGGGCGGAGTCAACGATAAGGCAGGCGGGCGACGCGAAGGGGTGGAAGGGGTGCGGGAGTTTTTCCTTCCCAAAATATATTTGGGAAGGTTTTATGTTTTGAACATTTTTATTTATTTAAATTAATAATTATTATTGTATATATATGTGTTTTGTTTTCCTTAGATGGCTTTATGGGGGCATACTTGGTAAATAACTGTTGCTCATTATATATATTTACTCGTTTCTGGTAGGAATATTGTTACAACACATTTCCGGAGAGGTGAGGCGCGGTAGGTGACCTCCTAGGCAAAAAGTTGGATGCGTTCCTGGAATTTTCAGTCATGAATTTTGTTGAACACTGTTCTTTGTATTAACAATAATTTCCACGGTTGATTTGCCATTCTTTCTATGTTTTGAGTGCCTGAATCATTATACATATATGTCTGGTTTATTGATTCTATATATTTTTTCTGTACATATATGTTTGTATTCGTATCTAGTTGTGGTGCAATTGACACATTCGGTGGTTGGCTGGTGGGTTCTTAGCGGTTGGCTGCTTGGTTAAAGCCTGTTGGTTGGATTTGGGGCAACAATTAAAGTTTTCCATTTATTCATTTCATGTGTATAAATGATCTATAGGAATAGTATGGTTTATTAGTTTGGTAGTTGACGAGTTGATGTTTGTATTTTGGGTTGATGCAGTAGCTTCGTTTCGAGAATCTATCTACTCCATACCGCATTATCCAGTTTTGAACCGGATATATCGGTGTTACCATGTATCCGCATGCGGCAAATGACCGTTATCACGCGTATGTAGACTATTCGGGTAGTCTTATCTCGATTTTTCATAGAGCGAGTATCCGTTGGATGCCCTATAGCGAGAGTAACTGAACGATATGGATTTATTGTATGTTATTATATTGTGTTATGTATACTCAGTAATGATCGGTTGATATATGTTGAATTAGTATTGTTTTCAGAACTTTGAATAGTTATCTCATACAGTTATAAGAATTTTAGGATATTTTAGGTTTGCATCCATGTAGTCCAATTTTTCAGGCATAATTGGTCGGTTATTGCATCATTATG
>SDVV010009549.1:0-16654 GCA_016164225.1 Gammarus roeselii | reverse complement strand
CAGTAGTCACAATCTTGATTCAATAAAGGTAAAGCGGTCTGGTAGGTGTACAACAAGAACAACAACTACCAACTCGATGCATACGAATGAAACGCGTTTTAAAAAATATATACTTTTTATCGTAGCGTAATGTGCCACTGCGGCCGGAAACGATTAGACAGTGTTGGTCAAACCCTGTCACCAAATACTGTCTAGTTGCTGTGCCCAGAAACTATACATTAGTCCTGTATCTATATACTGTACCTAGATACTGTACCTTGTCCAAATTTACATTTTGAAAGTAACCAAGTTTGAAATGTTATCTAGGGTACTGATTGTGACGAACACTTGATATAATCCTAATAGTAGGTCAAAAAACTGTACGATTAATTATTTGTTGAGTCACTATTGTCACTGTGCATATCACTCTCTTTTAGCTATCTCCTATTAAACTTTCAACCCTCTTATAGAGGTACTATTGTCACTGTGCAAATCAGTCTCTTTTAGCAATCTCATATTAAACTTTCAACCATCTTATAGAGGTACTATTGTCACTGTGCAAATCAGTCTCTTTTAGCAATCTCCTATTAAACTTTCAACCATCTTATAGTCACTTTTGTCACTGTGCAAGTCACTTTCTAATAGCAATCTCCTATTAAACTTTCAACCATCTTATAGAGGTACTATTGTCACTGTGCAAATCACTCTCTTTTAGCAATCTCCTATTAAACTTTCAACCCTCTTATAGAGGCACTATTGTCACTGTGCAAATTAACCACTTTTATCAATCTCCTATTAAACTTTCCACCATCGTACAGTCACTATTGTCACTGTGCATAGCACTCTCTTTTAGCAATCTCCTATTAAACTTTCAACCATCGTACAGTCACTATTGTCACTGTGCATAGCACTCTCTTTTAGCAATCTCCTATTAAACTTTCAACCATTTTATAGAAGCACTTTTGTCTCTGTGCATAGGCACTCTCTTTTAGCGATCTCCTATTAAACTTTCAACCATCTTATAGTCACTATTTTCACTGTAGCACTCTCTTCTAGCACTCTCCTATTAAATTTCAACCAATTTATAGTCACTATCGTCACTGTGCATATCACTCACTCTCTTATAGTCGAAAGGCATGGGTTTAGGAATTTGCGTGTTCCATAAGCACCACCTTTTCACATGGTGTGAACTTCTTTATCCCTGCGATAGTTGGTGCATGCTCCACCCCACATAATTTTTAAATGAATTGGGATTACGAACATCTTGACCCTAGGGCAGATGGAACTCGCGCAGACTCACATTATTAAATGATTGGTCCGAAAACAAAGTAATCACTTTTATCTTGACCCATTACTCTTCGCGAAACGTCACTTTCAATACACATATTATACTGTAAACATGATTACGATTGCATAGCGCGACACGATTGAAGTATAATGTAATCAATTATGTAGGTGCGATTATGATGCATCATCTTAACAGATGATGAGCTTTTCACTTCACGGGCAGATGGTGCATTATCTTTCCAATGTTTTCATTTGTTTGTTTCAATACTACGAAGAAATTATTTACCACCAGTGGCAGCTAGTCCAGGCTATGTGACGTCATCCTAAAGGCACCTTTACATGTGAGGTGAGCAAACTGGCAGTGCATGAATCCCGTATTCACAGTGGTGTACAGAGGGCAACTCTTCTTATCTCTCTCCAGCTCTCACTCGTCCACGGCCACAAACGTACACATAGGAAAAACTTATCAGTCCATACAGACAACTCTTATCTTTGAATGCTTACACTAACACCCAAACATCAGCTCACAGACTATCCTCTGGTTGAACTAACCCGCATCCTCGTAGCATTGATAGAAGTTTATTTTAGGAGATTTTAACGCACTACTCTGAAAACTATCTATGTATGTAACCTCCACAGGGAGCAGCAGCAGTAGCTAGCAAAGCAACCGATCCTCTCACACGCCCTGGTGGTCTGCAGACGACTTCAATGCCTGCTACTAACTACTCGCGTGCGTTCAAGTGCAACCTCAGCAGATAGGGAAGAAACAATGTTTAAGGAACATGCATTACCAAAAAAACACCAAGAAATCAACCAAAAACAAATAGCAGCACTGATAGTTACCTCAGCATAACAGCGGCACTGGTACTTGAGGTTAGTTGCCGCAGCTCCCTGCCACAAGCACGCACTCACGGTCACGCTGCTCTAGAACGACTGCCCGAGGCCGGCACGTAATGCCGCTTGTGCTGCCAGTGGGTTGGTCTGTGCGTCCGTGCGGTATCGATCTCTCTGGCCAGCGTCGAGATCTCTCAGTTTGAGTTGCCAGTTCTTTTCTTTCTCTCCGATACACCAGGTTATTTATGATGAAAGGCAGTGCTCCGTTCTCCCAAGCGTCTCTTTACAAAACAATATTTTGTAAAGATGACAGTACTGTTTCACTTCGGTTATATTGATTGAAATAGAGTTGTTGTGGCAAACCAGAGTGAATGTGTAAAGAGTGAGAACATGTAACCGCGGGCACGTGTTGTATCTGTTTTCCCCATTTGAGTCTTACCGTTGAAACTCGCAGATACCTATCCTTTCGCCATCAATGAAAATCTTTTCAAGATTGTGTTCAATATCGTTATAAAGAGCAAAATAATTTAATTGACGCACATTAAACTGTTACCCAGCCTAGTAAATAAGCAAGAAAATTCAATGCACTCGAGAGATTGCAGCAAAAGAGTGCAACTGGGCGTGCCGACCAATCCTGGGAATTTAAATATAGACTAAGAAACAATCATTGAGGGGGTCGATCTGTGAGGGCGAGGCAGCGCTGGCTACGGGCCTCGCGTCTTGTTTGGGTGAGGGTAGGGTATCGCAAACATTTGAAATTAATAGACGAGGCTACTATGCACTGGTGAGTATAGCTATAGCGGTTGCCATCTGTTGGGAAAAATGGTGAGCCGAGAAGTCCTGGTCTGGTGGTTAACTTGTGTCCAGTATTCTTAAAATTGAAACTTTTAGTCCATCATTGTGGAAAACTACCAATCACGGAACGTCATCAGAATCTTTCTGCTCTCTCCGCATCTTCTTCGATTTTGTTGTTGAGTGTGAGTTTAGTCTTCAGCACGATGAGTTGGCGTGAGCACGTTCGCCTTGAACCAGGAAGAAAGTCTGATCGCAACTTATGTGTTTTCAGGACATAGCGCATATGTATTGTGTACTGCAATGGAACAATGACTTGTTTGTTTGTTTGTTATCGCAGTGGTTCTCTAATTCATATAGACCCACGTATAACCGTCCCATTCTTACCTGCCCAATGTATTAAGCTGTAAATCTGAATTAGGAATTCAAATTATTTATTATACAAAGGATTTCAATGTCTGATCGAAACACCTTGTGTCATCAGGAAATAGTGCATACTAATTTAGTACTTCAAACTTCGATAGCTCATTCGTCGTGACAAGTTACGGAAGAGTCGAGTTCTCATGTTCAGTTCATGTTCACGTCTCAATTACTCAGTTACAAGTTGTGATGAACTTCTTAAGGTTAGCAATTATTTGCTGATATGATGATATTCGCTGGTCATTATACGTAATTTTAGATTTATTTGTGCATATATGTGTATAAATTTATTGTGAAGAAGAACAACATACCGTTTCTGTGTGGATAAAGTTTTTTTTTTAGATGACCAAATGTAGATAAATCCGTACCATATGCACAAGAATCAAAAACATAACCAACCATACCTGTCTCCAAGATGTCCTCAGCTGTTGTAAGAACATGAACGTGATCATTTGCTACATTCAACCAGCAAATCTCAAATATATTATTCAATGAAGTTGCACTCTAATTTAATTTATATCATATACATTACTCGATAATGCTGTACGCTGAATATAGTGTGTATTGAAGTATTGTGATAGACACGAACGTACTCTTTTGTTCCATAGCACTAGCAAGTTTTACGTGGAACCAAGTAAAATTTACTTGGTACAATTGTACCCTAAATTTAATGTGTATTATTGAATTAAGACATGCTTTGTAAATTAACAGATTACCACGAGGCAATACCACGAGGCAATACCACGAGGCAATACCACGAGGCAATACTACGGAGCAATACCACGAGGCATCTCGAGAATGATTTTTTTTCTTAATCCCATTAATCTTCAACACTCTGGGCTGGCGTGACCGTGTTCGCCTGCATCCATGAATAATCCCATCAGTCTTCAACACGCTGGGTTGGCGTGAGCGTGTTCGCCTTCATCCAGGAACAATCCCATCAGTTTTCAACACCCTGGGTTGACGTGAACGTGTTCGCCTTCATCCAAATAATCCCATCAGTCTTCAACAGGCTGGGTTGGCGTGAGCGGGTTCGCCTTCATCCAGGAATATTCCCATTAGTCTACAACACACTGGGTTGACGTGAGCGTGTTCTTCATTCAGGAATAATCTTATCAGTCTTCCACACGCTGGGTTGGAGTGAGCATGTTCACCTTCATCCAGGAATAATCCCATCAGTCTTCAACACGCTGATGGTTGGCGTGAGCATGTTCGCCTTCACCTAGGAATAATCCCATTAGTCTTCAACACGCTGGGTTAGCGTGAGCGTGTTTGCCTCCATCCAAGAATAATCTCATTAATCTTCAACACGCTGGGTTGACATGAGCGTGTTTGCCTTCTCCCAGAAATAATTCCATAAGTCTTCAACGCGCTGGGTTGACGTGAGCGTGTTCGTCTTCATCCAGGAATTATCCCATCAGTCTTCAACACGCTAGGTTGAAGTGAGCATGTACACTTCATCCAGCAATAATCCCATTGGTCTTCAACACGCCTAGTTGGCGTGAGCGTGTTCGCCTTCATTCAGGAATAATTCCATCAGTCTTCAACACGCTGGGTTGGGGTGAGCGCATGAGCCGTGAGCTACGACGCATCCCATCAGACGTGAAGACACGGACTGTTTTCATCGATCGTTGGATGTCTCTCTTAACCTGGTCATCTGTCAGCTTCTGCCCATCTTACTGTAACAAAGGAACGTACTGAATACTCGCCCAATAGTATAGCAAGTTACCGCCTTGTTTTCCCAGTTTTTACAAGTGAACATGGAGTAATTTTTTAAGAGGGGGGGCCATCGAGCGGGGCGGTCGTCCGAGCGTGGTTCTGAATATCATCAGCGTCACTCACTAAGTTGAACTAAAATTGCGAGAATGATAGTTATCTTAGTTGCCCGATTCAGATAACTGTAGCCATTGTTTGGTGAGTTCCATGAAACAGTCTCGTACACTTTACCTTTATTATATGAAACCAATAACCGGAGAAAGCACCTTGATAGTCACACAGATTTCGAATTTTGCAATCCAATTGTGTAATGTTTTATGCATTTAAACCCATTGATATTTACATACTTACAAACAACATTTATTTCTATATTTAAATTCAATATTTCCTATATTTGAACCCAATGATATTTTCTATACATAAACTCAATGATATTTCTATATTTAAACCGAATTATATTTCATCATTTATTCGGTTTAAATTTATTCGATTTTGGTGTTGATATACCATTGATATATCAACACCTAAACCTGTCGAGGTTTCCATACCTGTAGTTTTATATTTATACAACTCGTTTTATTTGTCTTAAATTCATTATTGGAAACAAACGGTCTTGCTATATTGATACCGTGCAACCAAATTACGTTTGTATATACCGAATGTTAATTTGCGTTAGAGTGCAGGTTTTTCTTCATTATAGTTACTGTAAATTCATACCATTCAAGACTCATTTCATATTTCGGATGTTGGCTGTAACTCGGAACCAGCCTGGACGAGGGCGCATCCGCCACCTTCACACAGGGATGGTGTAGTCTGAGCAGCGGTGGCACTTCATAAACCTCATCAATTCCGGCATAGCACTGAAGTTATTTGTTGATTTAACTTTCATTGGTGTGATATTGAAGTCAATGTTACCATTTTCATAGTTTAATAAATTTACATTTGAATTTCAGTGTCGCTGGTTCCTTACATCCTTGGACATGATATTATTTGTAACATCATCAAAGGTGTATCAGTACCAATACATGTGCAGTAGATTTTGGGCACGATGCCAATTTCGTGAAAATGCGGATGCTTGGAAAAAAGAATCAACCGATGTTCTGTATAAATGCAAGGGAAGCTATTCAGAGTTGAATGAAATACATTTGGCTCAGTGTATCTAAGAAACATTCCCGTTGAACCCTGGAGAAGTCATGGAAGAAGGGTGACGAAAGATCTGAACATTACTGCCCACCAAATGGACTTACATATGCTTGTAAATAAAATTTAATGTATTCCCGGGGAGGTTACCCAATATGTGGTATTTATCGAATTATATTCTACAGGTGAGCTAAGGCCTTCAATTTCCAATTCTGTAGAATTTGTGCATATCTGTAGAGTATGTGCATGCGAGATGACGTCAAATAGACAGGAAGAGCTTCTCCGCGGAAAGTTATTTTGTGATCTAGATACAGCAATACCTAACGTGAGTCAGAGCGCGTACCTGCTGCCTGTGGGAGTAAGGAGGCTGCAGCTGTAAGGAGTACCCATTCCATAAGGCCTGAGAGGGCCACCAGACGAATACATCAAATCTTGAGTATCTTGAAGAACACAATAATATATTGTGTGATGGTTAAAGTGAAGTACTAACCACTAAGTAAAGCTTGACTTCAATAAAGGAGAACAGCTGCCACTTGGTGTCCTTGATGCAATGAAACAATTACGCTTATTCACTATACATGAAATCACACGAGATGAAATCACACCTCCTGGACAAGCTGTTGCTTGGGGTAGAGATGTACCTCGATAGTCGTGGAAAACTAAATTCAGCCCGGAAAACAGCATACACCAGCTGTCCGTATTTTGAACGCATGTATAGTGGGTTTGAGATGACTTCACACAGCCTAGACCAATTTCTGCTAGAAGTAAATAATGGCTTCTTCGTCGTGATGCAGCAAATACTCATTTGATGCCAATTAATTATCAAAATCGTGTGGCATCCTTTACGATAGTAGAAATTGTCGCACGACTTATGCTAAAACACTTTAGGTCTAATAGCCTTCTTCATCCTTTTCTGACTTATTGCGTAAACGTGTATGCTTCTACCTACAAAATAAACCTAAAACCTATCATTCATAGTTAAAGCGTGTCATCAAAACACTATCACATGCTAGAAGACGATACCACACGTTACCTCTCTTTTGATTATGGAATATTCTCCCTCTGTGACCCATCATTAACGTTATCGCTGCGTTGTTTATCTGCAAACCTTTGAATCATTTAACTTACATCGATAACGATTTTTCAATAGAAATAATTTTGTGTATGATCTTCGGGACGATGGGGATTTGCAAATTCCCCAAAACTCGTCAACACAGTCACAACTATTTTTAAAATACTGAGCTGCTAAAACATGAAATTTGATTGCCATAGATAGGACGGGTAGAGGTATAGCTACCTTCAAACCTAAACTAAAATTATACCTGTTTGAACTTGTACGTGCAAAACTTCTTGACTTGTAATTTACTTCCGCTAAGCAATTTACCGTGTCAACTATTTGTGGTTCATCAGTTTCATTTTTTACATGCCTTCATTCAAATTTTTCCCCGTTTCATATGCTCAAATTTCCAATTGTCTTGTTTGTGTAGAAATCCGTTCATTTATTATACCCATCTACTATGACTCATTGAATTTTCTTTTCATGTGCATTTGTTACATGTCATGCCGATACTTCGGTTAGCTTCAAATTGGTGTCATCGTGTGCCAATCAGTGTGTGAGTAATATAATAGAGAACCTCATGACGGACATTTTCTTCTCCCAAGTGTTTTAGTAAATGTCAGTTGAAACAGTAAATAGTCATGAAACAGTACATGTCGGTGACCATACTTACTTTGCCTATTTTTTTAAATTAATGGTTCAATGTAACGCTTTTATCTGTCTCGACATATTAAGAAGAAGAGAATAGAGGATGTCCTTCAACAATGTCCATCGGCTGGTCCTTACTCCTTAACCTTAGTTACAAGTTAATATTAAATCCACCTAAGTAGCAAATGTTGTCTTCAGAACAGTTCACGCTGGCGAAGACTAGGTACGTATTATCTGTGTATTCTGATATTTCTGTAATTTTGTCAACATGCCTTATACCTATTTTTTTTTAAATCCTTATACCCTTAAATCCTCAAAACAACAAACGATAAAACTCAATCGGCTAATCAAGGATAAGTCAAACAACTCAAACAATAGCATCCGAAATAATGCCCTACAAAACAGTGTTAGCAAAAAACATAAGATAAAACTCAATAGGATAATCAAAGATAAGTCAAAGAACTGAAACATTAGCATCCGAAATAATGCCCTACAAAACAGTGTTAGCAAAGAACACAAGATAAAACTCAATTGGATAATCAAAGATGAGTCAAACAACTCAAACATTAGCATCCGAAATAATGCCATACCAAACAGTTAGCAAAGAACCCAAGATGAAACTCAATTGGATAATCAAAGATAAGTCAAACAACTCAAACATTAGCATCCATATTAATGCCCAACAAAACAGTGTTAGCAAAGAACACAAGATAAAACTCAATTGGATAATCAAAGATGAGTCTAACAACTCCAACATTAACATCCGAAATAATGCCCTACAAAGCAGTGTTACCAAAGAACACAGGATAAAACTCAATATGATAATCAAAGATGTCAAGCAACTCAAACATTAGCATCCGAAATAATGCCCTACAAAACAGGGTTAGCAACAAACACAAGATAAAACTCAATAGATAATCAAAGATAAGTCAAACAACTCAAACATTAGCATGCGAAATAATGCCCTACAAAACAGTGTTAGTAAAGAACACAAGGTAAAACTCTATAAAATAATCAAAGATAAGTCAAACAACTCGAACACTAGCATCCGAAATAATGCCCTTCAAAACAGTGTTAGCAAAGAACACACGATAAAACTATAGGATAATCAAAGATAAGTCAAACAACTCAATCATTAGCATCCAAAATAATGTCCTACAAAACAGTGTTAGCAAAGAACACCAGATAAAACTCAATATGATATTCAAAGATAAGTCTAACAACTCAAACATCAGCATCCGAAAAAAAAATCACATAAGTACCTTTTCAACTATGGGTTGTGGTCCACTCCCTATAAGGAAGGATGGTAGGTATTCCACGCTCTTGGGGTGTCAGGTGCCAGGCGGCTGGCTTATTATAGTCTCAGTCTCTAGTACGGCAAATAGGATTGATGGAAAAAAATCCTTCAAGAGACTATCTTAAATACATGAAGTGCAAGTTGGAAACGGTTGTTGCAATTTAATTTAAGATTCACTGAGCTATATAACAAAGGATCAGTGTGGTCAAGTAATGCTGCATGGAAAAGATGCGAACAATTAAGATTCACTGAGCTATGGAACAAAGGATCAGTGTGGTCAAGTCAGGCTGCTTGGAACAGATGCGAACAATTAAGATTCACTGAGCTATGGAACAAAGGATTAGTGTGGTCTAAGTAAGGCTGCTTGAAAAAAATATGAACAATGAAGATTCACTGATCTATGGAACAAAGGATCAGTGTGGTCTAAGTCAGGCTGCTTGGAACAGATGCGAACAATTTCTCCTCCAGTATCTGCAGAACGCTAAGGTGTGCAACATGAGGTCCGCCTCAAACGATATTGCAGTAGGGTAAGTAAGAATAAACGAGGCTATGGTATACATTTAAAGATACCATTTCCGAAAGCCAAAAACTGGTTTTGCACAACAGCCCAACAGATCGTGACAATTCCTTATAGACTTCCGAAATGTGGACATTACATTTTAATTCTGTTTACATATGCACCCAGAAACTTTTCCGAAACCAGAAAAAAATACTTCTCAATTATAATACACCTTCAAGTATGTCTTGAAATACACCTACGGTGCGTAAAAAAATGTGTGTCAACATTTGACAGAAGTCAAATGGATCAAGACAAATTTTGTCGAGTCGCATTCTCCACAAAATTTGTTTACCTCATAGTTGCTATGCAAGTCTGAGTTCGTCGTGTTGTTGACAAAGAGAAGAGATGCAACAAGTTGATGAGAGATCGTTACTATAAAGCAAGAAGAGAATTGTTTCTTAAGATGCGTAGCATCATAATACGCTGGGCACATAAATACAAAGTCCTATGCTTTCTCATAACAGTAGCAGTCTCCACAAATTTGTCTTAATCCTCCTCTTTGTTATTAATAAATCAGTAAAGGATATTTTAACAATAAAACCCATTTTGTTGGTTTGTAATTTTGTTGAATAGAGACTGAGAGTATTTTTTTACTTCTATTGGGAACACCATAATTTCAATTTCTTCACTCAAATGGGAGATACCTAATTGATTTTCTACGCTTACAGCTGCTTTGTTTTTATCTTCTATTTCTGAGTACATTATGGATAACGCATTATATACGCTATTCAAAATCCACTCCATGAATAGACCGTAGGCCTCGCATTTATGGAACGGCGCATCACTGCGGCAACCCGCATGTGACCGCCGTTGGCGTACTGGCGATAACACATCAGTGTGTTTTGGGCCCAAAACTATCATGAAGCCATCGCTAACGGCCATCTACCTTGAACGTGTTTGAATGTGATTGTACGTTGGACGATCCTGTTGCCGTGTGATGGTGATTTGAATCAATAACGGCCATCAACCTTAGGCGTGGTTGAATGTGATTGGACGATCCTGTCGCCGTGTGATGGTGATTTGAATCAATAACGGCCATCAACCTTAGGCGTGTTTGAATATGATTGGACGATCCTGTCGCCGTGTGATGGTGATTTAAATCAATAACGACCATCAACCTTAGGCGTGTTTGAATGTGATCGGACGATCCTGTTGCCATGTGATGGTGATTTGAATCAATAACGGCCATCAATCTTAGGCGTGTTTCAATGTGATTGGACTTACATTGTTGCCGTGTGATGGTGGTTCGAATCAATAACGGTTATCAACCTTAGGCGTGTTTGAATGTGATTAGACTATCCTGTTGCCGTGTGATGGTGATTTGAATCAATAACGGCTATCAACCTTAGGCGTGTTTGAATGTGATTGGACGATCCTGTTGCCGTGTGATGGTGGTTTGAATCAATCATTTCTCGGTAATGTAAGCAATGTATTTACTATTTGTATGTCCAACGTGGACCGGGTCTTGATTATGCAAAGTCGGCAAATGTTGTGCAGAGAACAAACGAGTTTCAGACTGTTGTAGAAATATGTTTAACAGAGTTTATTCACTTGTCAAGCATTTTCATTTAAATATTATTCGTATTTGCTCACGTGCCGATTAGTGACTAAATATTTTGTGTCTTTAGTTTGCAGACAATTTTGTGTATTTTCTTTGCAGACTTTTTGTGTCTTTGATTTCGTGTCAAATGTGAACATTTCGTGCTAAGTGTGTTTATACATAAATCAATAGGTATTGAAACTAGATATTTAAGTGATTAATAGGCGCGCGCGTGCTGAAAGTGCGAAGATTCCCTAGGACGACGTCTGAGGATGCCGCCTTGCCTGGAGCTCTGCTCAGTCTGCTCCACCAGGACGAGCAGGCACGTCTTCAGGGACCTCAAGGAGAAGGACGCGGGGAACCTTGTCTGCTGCTTCTGCGAGCTGGATGGCAGGATCGACCAGATCCTGGAGGCCTTACAGGGCCTGCGGAGAGGGGACGGCGACGAAAGAGGACGGGATTCTTTCGGCGAAGGTTTTTGCCCTCTAGAAGCAGCTGCGCACTGTCGTCAGCAAGTATGTGGAGATCCGAGAGCAGATAGAGAGGACTTTTGAGTCGGTAGCGGAGGTAAGAGCTGAGATGGTAAAGGTCTAAGAGGGCCTTGTTAGTAAACGTGGTCTTGAGAGTTTCGCCGCAAACCTCAGTAGAGACTTACGTTCAGATTTGGAGAAAGCTAGTAAGAGCCTGACAGAACAGACGAGGAAGCTAGTGAAAGTTAACGAGTTGGTAGTCCATGCTTTACAGCTGGATGGAGAGGCATCCCGGGAGTGGATGGCCGGGGGGACCCAGTTTGATCACGGAGGAATCTTGGTGGTTTTGCTCTGACTTCCTACCGTGACGTCCTGGGTAAGAGTCTGCAACGGCAGCATGTATCCACCCCAAATCCCATGTCAGGGCAGCCGGCGCAGGATGTGAGCACGCAACTTGCTTATACCCCTATACGCAAACCCAGCCTACCTACTTCCCGTCAGGACAAGAAGTCATCGGCTGCCCAGAAACCGAAAACCGGGACTATGCTAATACCTCGGACCAAGACATCCGAAGATCGAAACCCCATCCTACCTCGACGGGGCGGTGTAAATTGGGATGGATTTCAATAGGTCCAGAACCGATTTACCTTGGTAAACCGACCCGCGTTTGTGAGACCATCGTGAAACACTTTTGAGAAGTTCACTGACCTGGACGACAAAATTGAGGCACTTGATTCAGGTGACTCAATGGTCCGGCACCAGGCGGTTGAATTTGCTCATTGGTATAAGGCAAAGAGGCGGGTTATTTGCAAGCCGGGTGCCACAATTGAGAAGATCAGAGGTACCCTCGCGGAGGTTGAGGTTTCCAGCCGGGAGACTCTCATAATCTGTCATGTCCGCACCAATGATCTTAAGAGGACAAGGTCGGAAGATTTACTAGTCATGTATAGGCAACTAATTTCTAACCTTGAGATAAAAACGGATCGAGTGGCCACCACATACATTTTACCGCGAATGAATGATGATGACGAGCTGTATAGCAAGTTAATCTATTGAAATCGTGCTCTCGTGACCATTTGCTAGGTAAATAGAGTAACCTTCATCAACTTGTTTGATGACTTTCAGGAGAGGCCAGATCTTTTCCTAAGAGACGGCCTTCACCTGAATGATGTAGGAAATTCCCGACTTGGCAGACTGCTCCAGGGTGCTGTAAACAAACCAGTTTTGGCCGCATGGAGCCCTACCAAGAGGGCCATGTACCCACAGCAGATTTCCCGACGGGAGCGATGACCAATAAGTCGCTCCAGCTCGAGGAAGCTGCGGGCACGGTAGAAGCATTACAGGGCCCACAAGAAAGCAACTCCAGGAATGGTCGAGATCCTGGTCCACAGCCACCAGGTCGAGACCTTCCCAATGGAGAAGTCGAAAACCGAGACACGCACCGTCTAAGAGATCTTCTGTAACGCGCAGTCCTATGCCCCTAAGTTCGATGAACTGCGGGTACTGGCTACCCTGTACTCGTTTGATGTCATTGGCATAAACGAAACATGGTTCGATCTCCAGAGTAGAAACCTGGCAGCAGAGATCTAGTAGGCTACAAATTGTTCAGCGTGGACAAACCCACCCCTAGTAAACGAGGGGGTGGGTCCGTGCTGTAAATAAAGGAAATACTGCGCCCATTTCTTAGAACAGCGCTCGCCATAGTTTCTTGCGAAATAATCAACGCAGAAATCAAAGTGGCCCACGCGACATTGAAGCTGGCATCGGTGTACCGCAGCAGTCACACCCTTGCGGAACAAAGATACCCAGCTCAATGAGAAACTGGAAGAAATCGAATCAAATAATTACGTGACTATCATTTTTGGCGAATTCAATCTCCCTTGTATTGACTGGGTAAGCCTAGCTTCACAGGCCCCAGACAATAAACGAATGGAGTTTATCGCCGATAATGGCATGACCCAGTAAGTTTGCCAACCGACCAAGGGAGCCATATACTGGACGTAGTCATGTTAACTGAGAAGGGCTTGGTCGGCAACGTCCTAGCTGGTAGCAAACTGGGAGGTGCTGACCACAACACGGTGGAATTAACTATCAAAATGCCCCGTCCAGCCTCCAGGGAGCTGTACGCCGCCCCTATTTTACGCGAGCAGACTCCCATGGGATAAGGGAACAACTAAATGCACTAAATTTAATCGAACTCAGAGGAGGTACGGTGGAAGCTTGCTGTCGCATTCTCCATGAAAGAGTTTGTGAGGCCAGCGACCAATGTATATCGGCGTGCGTGTGCGTGCGTGTGTGTATGTGTGTGTGTGTGTGTGTGCGTGTGTGTGTGCGTGCGTGTGTGTGTATGCGTGTATGTGTGCGTGTGTATGTGTGTGTGTGTGAGTGTGTGTGTGTGTGTGTGTGTGTGTGTGTGTGTACGCATGTGTGTAAGGGTTAAGTATCAGTTCAAATCTATACCAAATTTCTAGACCTAACTGATGCTATGACTCTAGCAGGACAAAGTCGAAGCCCACTGTATCATAACAACAAACTCTACAATGCTTTGCTAGATCACTCCTCAGCAATCTACCACTGATATGTAACGAATTTAGTGGTAACACCCAGTCATGGTACAATACCTCAGACTTACCATGCATCAGTTAAGTCCATCATCTCTGAACAACATCAGGCAACGTCACATCCTGGACATAACCAAGAATCTATACACAGGTACAGTTGTCAAGAATGGACCTGACATGAGTCTCAAAGAGTGTGGCCATAAAAATCTGTGCATCTTTTCACTGACGACCTAAGCAAATCACGACAACGATCAGCAGCTTGTCGCAAAACTTCTCTAACAAACTCATGGGACTCATGACCGACATCCACAAGAACTTACAAATTCACGTTGAACATGGATGAACTCCAAATGACCACCAAAGGGTGTAAACCGACTCTACACCAGGACCCCATCCATCCACTAAATCGTATTCTAAAACGTTAAACTACACACTTGCTAGGGTTCAATGACAAAATTTCACAAAACTGCAGTACGGATTTACATCTCTTAAACATCCATTCCTATGATTATCGTGGAAAAAATCATACAACAATAATAAAAGAAACTACGTAATTCTCTACTATGCTCTAATTACCATTAAAAATTGTAATACACGAGGGTATTCATCATAGTAAATCGGTCTACTTATACAAATAAACGTAAACGCGACGAGCTCCTGCCTAGGGGACTCCTAACTCCTCCTAAACATTGAAATATGTTCCCACAATAAACATACAATAGGCTAACAACAAGACCAAGTTTGTAACAAATCGAATCTTTGATATCTATAATATCCACGTCAAACCTTTTACCAGGATGTAAAAATTATATATGAAACACAAACAGAATATGCATGAAATAATGTTCAACATTGCTGATACAAATGTAATATATTATAATATTCCTATAATTGTATAAAATACCCAATACCTTGCATCGAAGATAGAAACTGTACAGAGAACGTACAAAACTGAATGATATATACTCAAACGATCGAGTTATAATAAAGCAAGAAGATCAATTCTCTCCCATACCCAAAACATAGATTAAAAAATAAGATGTACGAGAAAAAAACTAGCATGTAACCAACCAACTAACGTGAATAAGTTGCCAAGACTGACTGATTTACATAACTGAAACATATAGTAAATGATATGGAGTACTTCTACAAGAACACGCTATAGTATATAAAAATCTGATGAAATTACTCTCCATCTCAGTCCAAAATAGGGTTAAATTAAATTTTCTGTAACTAAAGTAACCCCGACTTAATCGTAACAGCAGAATGTCATTTATATGCATAAAAATACCGAAATGATGCAATAACCGACCAATTATGGCTGAAATATTGTACTACATGGAATATGCAAGCCTAAAATATCTTAAAAATTATCATAACTATGTGAGATTACTGTTCAAAATTCCGAAAACAAAACAAATTCAACATATGTCAACCGATCATTACTAAGCATGCATAACACAGTATAAAGACTTACAATAAATCCATATCGTTCAGCTACTCTCGCTATAGGACATCCGACCAATACTCGCTATAAAAAAAATCGAGATACGACTACCCGAACAGTCTGCATACGCTTGATAACGGTCCATCTGCCACATGCGGATACATGGTAACACCGATATATCTGGTTTAAAACTGGATAATGTGTTATAGGTAGATAGATTCTCATAGCAAAGCTGCTGCATCAACCCAAAATACAAACATCGACCCGTTAACTACTAAACTAATAAACCATACTATTCCTATAGATATTATAAATATATATGAAATAAATAGATGGAAAACACAAAATTTTGCCCCAAATCCAACCACCAGGCTTTAACCAAGCATCCAACCGCTAAAAACCCACTAACCAACCACCGAATGAGTCAATAATATCCCGACTAGATAAGAAAACAAACATAGATGTACAGAAAAAATATATAGAATCATTAAACCAGACATAAATATGTAATGAAATATACACTCAAACATAGAAATCATGCCACGGAAATTATTGATAAGACAAAGAACAGCTATGAGTCGCCTCACCTGACGAACATTCCAGAGGCGTATTGAATTTGTTGCCTAGAGGGTTCCGACACCCCTCGCAACACTATCCAAAGTAAGATGAAGGCATATTCCTACCAGAACCGAACAAATATCCATAAAAAGCAACAGTTAGTGACCATGTATTCCCCAATACAGCCATCTAAAGAAGAGAAGCATATATAAATAATATTAACAGTACAAAGAAACCCTTCAAAACACAAAACAATCTAAATTCACACTCAAATTGTACATATGCAACATGACATGCAATTAATTGCAATACAGTATGCCTAGCAATGAAATTCAATATAAATACCAAG
>SDVV010009548.1:0-16654 GCA_016164225.1 Gammarus roeselii | reverse complement strand
CACTAAAGATTGAGATATTGGCATCTGGAAGAGTATCGGCCGCCAAGAGGGCTGTGGCAATTGCCATGAATTCTTCAGTGAAAACGGACGCTGATGGTGGGAGTCTCCTGGTGATGATGCACCCCAAGAGCACCGGAGCAAAGACCACAGCATTGTCGTCTTTTTATCCATCAGTGAAGAAATGCAAGCTACCAGCGTGATGAGTCTTGCATAGCTGTTGAAATAGCTCAAAGATTTTGGGATGCAACATCTGCCTTGTGGCCAGTAAATTAGTGAGGGCAGAGCCTATTCTCTGGTATACGCCAGATGGGAATAGCATCTCGCCAGAGAGGGTCCACCATGATACGTTGTAGTGGGATTTCCCACGCCCGTGTGCTTTTCCCCAGGGGGATACTTATGTATCCAAGAGGATTGTGCACCCTCTGGGACACCTGAGCACTCCTCTCCCGTAACTCTTAATCATGTCAGTTACCAGCTTACGGGGATCCCTCGTGGGGACTGTCCCCTCTTTGTTTGTTCAGTGGGTCAAACCACTGCAACCCAGTTTGGGCCAAAAGGCCTGTTGTTGTCTTCATACACTTGTAAACACTTGTAAACTGCAGCTTGCTGCTGGGAGTGGCAGCAGAGGGATGGTCCTTGGGTGGGAGTTCACCCGTGTGCTGGAGTGATTTATATGTGAATGCACTCCTCCATGAGTCTGGTTGTTGTGAATTGTAATTTATTCAGTAGTACTTGGGTACTTCATTATGTAAATTATGGAGACTAGCATAGCTCCCACAAGTACAGCCAGTGTGCTCCGAGTAATTGTTGAACCTTTATAGCTACTAATGTAAAGTTAACTGCAAACGGTGGGTTTGTGATGTGTTACATGACATTAAGGAGGTACCTTTTAAACTGTGATTTGCTTAAGTAAAGTCTATTGGCCAGTGGGCCTGAAGATTTCCAGTGTTGATTCATTTTAATACAGAGGTGTTCATCAACAAGTGTTATTTTACTGCAGAGCTTTTAGAGTTTATTTATTGTGCTTGTTTTACTCCATGCTCTGGTTAGTTCTTTGATATGAAGATTAAAATGCGAGCATATCGTGGCCGGATATAATGAGCCAGTCCGGTCTGCTGGTTCTTCTAGCACAGTAGCACTCTTGCAGTGTTTGTTGTCCTTGCTACCTTTTTATCCCTTTGTATGTGTATATGTGTTTGTATATTGGGTAGCACCTTGGGGGCTTTGGGTAGTGGCCGTTTAGTTCCAGGGACCTCCTTTTTTATATTGCATTTAATTATTGTATTATTTACAGGTGCCCCAACCTTCATATGCTGACCTGTAGATCTGGCAGAGTATTATTACCTTGTCATGTTGTAATTCGCGGTGTAGGATGTGCTTGCCAGCCTGTTGTATATATTGTAATAAAGATTTAATGAAGAGAGAGTGGTAAATGCAAGTCGGCCAGTTGGCCGCGTCTCTTGTCACGTCCGTGACTAAGAGTTCATATTTGGGAGGATAGGACAGCTATAAAGGGTGTGAGGAGGCTGTCTCAACGGGCTGGTGAGCGCATCTGAACCTGGTGCCTAGAAGGGACCCACACATATTTTCCCCCAAAGAGCACTCAGTGCGGTCCGTTTACAACGTGGTAGCAAAAGCTCAGCAGTGAGGAGCTCAATGCGTTGTGAGAAGCTTGAGGAAGGAGCCAGATTGGGATGGTGGTGTTGGATTGTGGTACATGTAGGGGAAGTGGGCCGAGTGAGAACATGGCAACAAACTTGGAGGCAATTTGCTCTTGTTGCAGGGCAAGACTAGGCTCACCAGTTTCACAAAGAAGGCTGACAATAGTGGAGGAGTAGAAAGCTCCAGCAGAAGCGTGAAGGGCGACTTCATGAACTGGTTCCAGTATTTTTATAATATTTTGTTTTGCAGAGCCATAGACAACGCTCTCTTAGTCCAGTTTGGACAGGAACATAGTGGGGTATGAGCCTAATGATGTCATTCTGTCTGCACCCCAAGTGAAGTGCGATGCGATCCGATGAATGATAGTTTGCTGTAAGCCGTCTATCTTAAGCTGCTGAACGAGGTACGTCCAGGTTAGCTTCTGGTCAAATATTAGTCCTAGAAAGCGGACTGTAGGTAGGAAAAGGATCATTTCTCCATAGAGTCTGAGGTCAGGTTCTGTGTGTGTGCAAGACTGATTGATATGAACTGCACATGTTTTACTTCTAGATATTGTAAAGCCTTGAGATTCTGTCCAGGCAACCATCTGGGCAATTGCATTCCTCTGTTGGAGTTGGGAATGCAATTGCCCAGATGTTGGAGTCGGGACACAACTGGCGCCCATGTGTATATCATAAAGTTGTCAACGTACAGTGACCCATTCACGGAGGGAGGGATCACCCCCGTTATTTTCCCTGTCCCTTTACCACGTTCTACTGGTACAACCCACTAGCTACAGCACACGTTGGTGGAAGATTAATTTTACTGAATTGCTTGTTCCCGGGCCGTATACTAATTGTTTACTAACTGTTGTAAGTGCTGATTTCTGAATTTTATCACCTATATTTTAATTTTGTTGAACCTACTGGAAGCCATCCGCCACAAGGATACGGCTTCAGTTTTACTGAACATTCTACTGACAGGAGGAAGAAACTTATTCTGACAAGAGGAACAAACATTTTACTGACAAGAGGAGGTGAAGTGGAGTAACACTACTTTTATTATGCTAAAACCTATTTTATTGTGCTGAAACTGTTCAATGTGGAGTTTTATGGCAAATAAATGAAATTTGAAAATCAGTTATACATTACAAGATACTTGCTTTGCGGAGTGCAATGCTTGGAGCAGGATGTGCAGTGGTTGGGGGGAGAAGTGATTTAGTGGAGGGAGACTTGTTGAGGTGTCATGATAGTAAAGATGCAAAGATGTACAATGTCAAGGTGGTTGACCTCCGTGAAAGAAGAGTTAAGGTCCACTTCGTGGGATGGGGAAAAAAGTCGTGAAAAGTGTGTGGAGATCGATTCTGGTCGCCATGAGGAGACGGATGCCGGGAGTGTGGGTTCCGGTAGCGGTTCGGTGGTGACAGAACCATGTGGGGATGATGATACTTCCAGCACAAGCTCAGAGGAGTTGGTGATTCAGGTACTGGAGGAGTTCAGCAGGGGAGAAATTTTGGCCTTGGAGGTGCAGAGAAGGGCAAGTCTGGGGAGAGCCACTCCTCGATGTGGTGCGGCTTCTTTGCTGCTGTCTACCCCTGGGGACGCTTGTGCTTCTGAGTGAAGCTGCTTGCCGTCGTCCCCGCCTGCGCCTGCTGTGGATCTGCTGTCCTCGCCTTTGCGGTCGGCTGCGGTGACTGGTGGGTCCGCTGATGTGAGTGTGCGAGGTTATGGGGGCGGGCTGCTGAGCGTGCTGGTGGTCTTGTGGGCAGCTGGGCTGCTGAAGCGGGCGCTGGTTTGGCGTGTGGCTTTTGCCATACCACGCTGAGTGGTCAGCCTGTTTCTTGTGGTGTTTGCCGAAAAGGTTTTCACTCAGAGACCCCGTGTTTGGGTATTTAGGGGAGATTGATTGATGCTGTTCTATCAGATTCGTTGGGTGCTGTAAGGTATGTCTGTTGTCACTGTTGAGGCTGCGGAGATAATTCGGGAACAGTCAACCATCTTCAGGAGTCACTTTCTCAATTGCTGGTGGCAGTCGGAGCATTGGTGGGGCAGGTTAGAGGTGTGATGGCGGGTGTGAGGAGTGGGGACAGTTGTGTCTGCTCAGGAAAGTGTACAGACTGGTCGTCTGGGAGGTCGTGCCGGGGGAGAGCTGAATGAGAGGAAGAAAAGGAAGTACTCAGCTATGCTGAAAGGTTTTGGGTGTGAGACCGTTGAGCTGGTGGAAGCAAAGTTTCATCATGTGTGCCCTGTCTTGGGTGTCGATGTTGTTCTGACTGACTTGGTCAAGATCGGCACTACAGGTTTGTTCAGAGCAAAAGTGAATAATGGTGATTCCAGGTACAACCTGCTCTCACAGGCCCTAAGGCTGAAGAGCTTGGATGGTTTTAGGAGTCTTTACATTCAGAAAGACCTAACCTACAGGTAAAGAGGAGAGTTGCTGACTTGGAGGCATGCTCTTAATGCATCAGAGGGTGACAGAGAGAGACGTGAATTCTTGACGGCTGCTGCGGGACGGGGGGCTGATCCCGGTGCTGGTTGGGGTGAGCCTGTTGTCGTTTCAGGGGATTCCTCTAGTTGTGCACTGGCTGGTGATTATCGAGGCGGTGGCGGTTGCGCTGGGTGACCGCGGCGATGCTGATAGCCGGGGCGGTGTTGGTGGGGGCAGGGGGGGTGCTGGCGGCTGCGGTGGTGCTGGCGGTGGCGGTGATGCCGGAGTGCGATGTGCTGGGGGGCGGTCATGGCACTGGTGGTGGTGGTTGTAGAGCACTGACTGGTTCCCATGGCATCCCGGGTGGCCGCGAAGGTGGTGCTTAAAACTAGCTAGTCAGTCTTTGCAGATGGATTTCTCCTCTGAGGTTGTGATATGTCAATTTGTTTTCTCAGATGAATAAGGTCCCTTTGTTTGTGATATGGTGCAGCGGTGGGATATGCAGTTGGTAGGCATCTGCGAGTCATGGTTAACTTGTTGATTTGTGAAGGTTTCAGCGGGTGAGGAGGGATGTGGTGGGGGAAGTGAAGAAGCAAGGAGTCAGCATGTTGCAAACAATTTGAAGTTTGTGCCAATTGAGGTGACTTTACCCAATGTTGCTGCCATTTCCCTCCTCGATCATGATGTTTTGGTTGTGGTGGCTTACCGTCCACCCTCCTACTCAGCTGAGGAGAATGCTAAACTGATTGAATATTTGATGGAGTTCCCTCCCCTTCATGTAGTGTGGCCTATTTTTCCTTTTTCATTTTTTTGTCCGCTTGTTTTCACAGAGACTTTTCTTTATGTCTCTGGACATCTATCATTATAAGTCTGCCACCTTTGCTTCCTGCTTTGTATTTTTTTTCTTGCATGTGTGCGTGCTGCTTATCAATTTGCTTGTTAATGTCTCATATGCGTAAACTATTGATCCCTTTTTGTTGTTCATGTTTGCCAAATGTTTCTTATTCTCTCCCATTTGTTCTTGTTAAATTATTCATGCATGCATCAGGTAACTTACAAGCAGAGAGAGTTTCTGAGATCCCCCCGCCCAGTTGGTGTTGGAGAGGCTCGTCTACCTGCCCGTATTGTTAATTTGCCTGCGCCACACTATCGCCCATGAGCTGCCCACTTCATTGTCTGCTTTTATAATTTTTACTCATGGTGAGTAATGCAAGTTTCCTATTTTCACTTTTACATCTTTGGTTTGCCTTCAAGTTCTTTTGTGTTTTTCCAATGTTGCTAGCGTCTTAATAATTGTGAAGTGTTATAATGATATCTGTTTTAATTAGATGCACTTCATGTGAAATAATACTTACTTTATCTAGCAGTACCAGCAATTTTTGAGTGCACTTGTTCAAGATTTTTGTTCAACTTTTTACTACTTTTATCGGTTCAGCCAATAGCAAATAGGATTTGTCCGGCTTGCAATTTTTACCCTGGTTGCATGCTTTCAGATCTTCTGCTTTGCTTATGCTTGTTGTTCCCCTAGTCTGCAACTTCTGTCATGTGAGCCTATACTGTATGGGCTGCTTCTTTTCCAGCTTGCTCCCCAGCTCTGCTTGGTGCCAGTGCCTGGGTTCACAGCGCACCTGTATCCTGTTGGGGACTGTGATGATCCAGGGAATGGTAAATTGCATTGAAGTGAATGGTCTATTGAATGGGGGGGAAGTTTTTTTATGTGCGTTACTCATTAGTTGGGTGTTTTACTATATTTCAGTAGTTTTATATGCATTTTAAATGGTGTGAGAAGAGGCGAGTGGATTGCAGGTGCTCTGCAATAATTTTAATGAGTTACCATCTTGTTGGTCTGTGGTTTCATGTTTTATCTTTTCTCTAGGGTGTAGCCTGGGAACACAGCCTGACTTTGGTCCTGCCACCTTCTTGGAATTTGGGACCAGGTGGGGGAAATTGTTTGGTGTGGGTCATGCCTAATTGGGTATGTCAGAGTATGAGGTTGATTGCCTGGCAGAGTTGTCAGCAGGTCATGCTTAGTTGATGGTTTTTCTGTGTGGTTGAGATTTCTTATATGTATGTGGTGGGTGTCCCATATCTGCTTTAGGAAGATATCGGGTGTGAGCATTTTTTTTTTTTGGATGAAGTATGCATATCTCTGGTATAAATACTTATGTACTTAGCTTGTTTAGTATGTTGTAACAGCTATTGTGTATATGCTGAATGGATTAAGTATGCTAGTAAGGGTGGCTGTGATGTGTAACACCTTTGGCTGGTCTTGGTTGATAGCAGATGTAGAGCTAGGTTGTGACATCAATTGATGGTGTGATGGTTGTTTGGGGGAGTATTGGATCAGAGGTTGTCCCTGGCAGTGATCTGACAGGTTGCATTGTGCTCAGTGTGTTTACCTGTGTTTGAAGTGTTTTGGACTTTCCTTATATACCCAAGTGTGGGTTTTCCTGTTAGTGATCATTATTAAATTGTGCTTTGCTTCCATGCCTGTGATGACATAAGCATTAATTTTCCTGCAAGGTGCCAACATGACTGTCTGTGAATCGTGATTGATCGTAGATGTAAATTGCTCGTTTTCTGGTATATTGGGTTACTTATAATAATTTTTGCCCACCAGAAGTTTTATATTTAGGATTTTTTTACTCATGATAGTGCTGACCTGTGAGGTGGTTGATAGAGGTTTGCGATGGTTTCACTTGACTGAGAAGCAAGAGTTCTATGTGCTTTTCATTGATCAATGGATGCATTCTTATGTTATACATATTCAGACTATAATAAGCGCATTTAAATGTATCAAGCGTTTATGTCATGAATATTATTGCCTACCGTTATAATTAATCCATGGATGTATCACCTTATTATAAATTGATGAGTTTTAGTCAAACATTACACCCTTATTAACTTTTTGCTGTACACTATTTTTAGAGCACTGTTTTCCTGCCTAATCTGGCTTTGGAGGAAATGTTACAACATCTTGTGAGGGTTAGTGGACCCTGCTATTGCGGATATTGTCAGGGAAAATTTGTAATACCTGTACATAGCAGAGTCTAATTTTGATGTTTTCTTTTTCTGGTTTGCAGGGAGCAGCTGGTTTATTGAGAACCATTCTGTTGCCCCAGCTCCTCCTTTTATTAGGTTGTTATAGATTGGCAGTCCTATTGTTGGCCAAATATTGCCAAGCTTTATAGATTAGGCTGTTACAGCTGCTGTTGCTCTATTTTACAAATAAATAACTTATTTTCACAGCTCTTTTTTCAATTCCACCCTCTGCAATGGTCCCTGAAATTATAAATTTCTGAGGTGGGCCAGGCCTAGAACTGTTGGCTAGGGAACCCAGAAGAGTAGTGACTTACAATTTCAGTGATGCCCAAACAGGGGCCTGATTTGCATGGTGGAATGATAGTTAAAGCAACAAGTCATATGTACATTGTGACATCTCAGCAACCAACTATTAGGTTTTTTTAAACAGCAGCCAAGTTATATCTTGAATGGAGTCTGCTGAAGGAGGAGCTGGGGTTGCCGACAATCGTGGATCCGCTGGTGTTGCATGGGCCAGTCTGGGGCCTGGTGGCCTGTGAGTGGCCACGGGCTCATCATCCAGTTGTATTGGCCTGAAATCTACCAGGGCAAGCAAGGCCAAGTCCCATGTTACTTGTGGAGGGGCACGGGCTGGCCTGGAGACTGTCCTCTTGAAGGCGGGGGCCCACTCGTCCATCGAGACTTGATTCCCAGTCAGTTGCACCGCGTGATGTTGGGTCTCATACCGCCAGTGGTGGTGGTGTTGCAACCAGTGAATCTGGTATGGTGGGGTGGCTCATCAAGATGTGAGCTCTCTTTCAGGAGTTGAAGCAGCCCAAGGTTAGGTCTTACTACCTTGCGGGAAACATAATGAAAACTGAAGACCCCGAGATGGTCCTGGTGTTTCTTGACCACATAGGCAGTATTGTCTTCCCAGTTTGGACATCCTATGGGAAGACTTGCAAAACCCAAGCGTCGGCTGCATCTTTGCACCTTGGGCTTCTTTACACTCAGAGCCCTTGATTTTTTGAGGTTCATCTGAGTGATGTTGATGTGGAAGTTTACTCCTAAGCTACATGGGCTAAGGCCATTGACAGAATACTTGGGAGCAGGTATTGGAAGAGCAGCTCCTGAAGCCCTGGCAGACTCAAGTTGGAGTTTTTGGGTTGCACATCTAGAGCCAAGGACCTGTCAGGGGGGCCCACTTGCATGATGACGAGTCATGCCGTCCCAAGTTGGCAAGGGGTCGCCCTTACGCATCGTCTGGTAGCTTAGCAAGAAGCTCTCGTCAAGTAGCTTTCATAGAGGATTGCAAGACCCTATTGTATTCTTTGTATGGAGATGGCTGGGGGAAATCTGAAAGATCAGGGAGGAAGAGTATTTTCCCTGGAACCATCAAGACCCTAGAAATGTCTGACACTAGCAATGAGGATTCTGATCATAAGTTCAGTGATTCGAGTTGTCGCGGCCATCACTCTTCATGAAAATTTTACCCTCAAGGATGTTGTACTACCAGAGAAGTCTGAGATAGACGGAAAGCATTCCTTGAAAACCATTCTGGAGGGGTATGAGCAATACTTCAGAGAAAATATGATGGCACACAGAAGGAATGTACTCAGGAACTGGCCCGTTTTATTGGCGGAGATGTTTGGCAAGCTTATGATGCACTGGGTGGACCGCAACAGAAGTATCGAGATTAAAAACCACCACTCCTGCAGTGGTATAAAGCTCAAAGCATGGGACGTGTTTCTCAGTATAAGGCTGAGGTTAAAAAACTGTTGATGAGAGAGGGTGAATCTTTGAAGCTTCATTGCATGAGATTGCAGGAGGTGGCCAGCAGAGCTTTTCCAAATAATGACAGAGAGTGTGTTAAGCAGATGAAACATAAAATTTTGGTGAGCACTCCTACTTGGTTTTGTAAATGCATTGAAAAACGAGAGGATATGAAGGTGATGATCCACTTGGGCAAAAGAGTTACTTGGGGAGAGATTATTGAAGTTGCTGAGCAGCAAGATAAGAAGAGGAGAAAGATCACTCTTTTTAAGGGCTCTGATGATGAGCTACAATCGCGTTGTGACAAATTGAAGTGTCAGATGTTAGGGACTCCTAAAGCTTCTATAGCAACTCGTAGCAAGTTAGTGACCAATTCAGGATATGGAGGTGTTCAGCATCATTCGATGACATGTGAATTTTGTGACAGACGTGGACACTCTATTGACCAATGTTGGAGAAGAATGGGAGCTTGTGTTTTATGAGGAAGTATGGAACATCCATTTGCCAACTGTCCTAAATACTCTTCAGATTACAGGGGAGCTACCCCGCGATGCACCTCCTCCACTGGACCACACCTGACAAGAGATTGCATCAGGGAGCCGTCAAACTGTTGAGCTCTGGTGTTGAAGGTACCCCATCAGAGTATCAAGTAGCTGCTCCTGTTGCATCTGCTGGTTCAAGTGAGTCAGGCTCTGCCTTTGAGGAGGTGGAGTCTGGTGGAAGTGATGGAAGCCAATCTGACACTGGAGACGGAAGAAGTTTTGTGAGTACCACGGGAATAAGTCTAGTGGGAGTGCTGGCTGTTCCCTTGATGTATGTTGACATTACCCTGGAGGATAAGATTACAGCACCTGGCTTGTTAGATTCTGGTGCTCAACGTAGCCTCATAAACGAGTCACTGTTGTTGCAAGAGTGGGACTGTTCAACTGACACGTCTCTCAGGTACCAATTGGAAGCAATTGGAGAGACATCTGCCATCATGTCTGTTGGTGTGATTGGAGTGGAGGTGGCGATTTGTCAGGTCACATTGGGGAAGACTCCATTTTTGATTGTTCCTGACGGTGTGCACATAGCCAGGGAAATTGATCCTTGGCATGGATTTTATAACTTTGTATGGCTTGGAGGTAGATCCAAGGCATTCCACAATCACTCATCAGTTTCCCTCAAGAACCAGGTATACAAAGCACCTTGATAAGGATGGCGAAGTGCAAGATTTTGCGTTTGCTAAGGTGAGCTGTGTTGCTGCTGAACCTGTGCAGTTGAATGGAGGTGCCCAGAGGAAGATTCCGGTGACTTTAGGGTGTCCTGAGATGGCCACAGTAGTAGGTGAGTTTGGTGGAAGCACGTTACTTTATGAGAGAGGTTTGTGTGCAAAGTTAAAGACGGTCCAGACTGTGACTGGTGTTGTCAGCTCATCGAACGTGTCTATATTGGCGTCAGCGCCAGGGGGAAGTTCCGTTCGAGTGCGGGAGGGTGATATCATTGGGGTCATGTCCTCTGTTCTGGAGATAGATGGTGAGGAGCCTGAACACGGAAAGTGGACCAAAGATCGGATCAAGAAGGAGATACTCCTGGATCAGCTAACAGTACTACAGCGGGACATTGTCTGGAAAACGCTCCAGCGGTGTCAAACAGTGTTAAGTTCTGGAGATCACAACGTTGGCTATGCGGCTGTTACCGCTCACCGTATCAATTTGTATGACGATACTCCAGTATACCAGCGGGCGAGGCGGTTTCCAGAGCCAGTTAATGAGGAAATCGAGCGTCAATGCCGAGAACTGCGCACTGAACATCATAGAGCTAAGTACCTCTTTGTGGTCATCCCCAGTTGTACCTATCCGGAATACCGCAAACTAAATGGGCGAACCAAGCCAGAGAGGTCCCCGATCCCTAGTTTCACTGACTCTGTGTATGGACCGTATGGCACCAAGCTATTTACTACCTTAAGGACCTTGAGCAGGCATGGAATCAAGTTCAAACCAAGTAAATGCCAGTGGCTCAAGGGATCTGTGGACTTCCTGGGCCACACCATCAGTGGTTCTGGATCAAGGAAACAGCAGGTCTACATTGATAAGGTTGATGCTTTTCCCTATTCTCAGACTGTTACCAAGATGAGTTTCTTGGGCTGGTCAACTTCCAGAAAAAGTTTTTGGCAGGATGCTTCATCCATCCAGAAGCCATTATCAGAAATAACAGGTGGTCAAAAAAAGGATAAAATAGATTGGACACCTGAACGACAGCAGGCTTTTGATCATCTAAAACAGCTTATGAGGGAGGATATTAAATTAGCTTTCCCATGCTATGATGAGAGCAGTGCAAAGATGGAACTTCATGTGGATGCATTGCAGGTTGACGCAAGAGCTTGTTTGGGGCAGTATCAGAACGGGGAGCATTGCATTGTTGCCTATGCTTCCATGACATTCAACTCATCGCAGAGGAACTACTCTACCATCGACCGCGAACTGGCTGCCCTTCAATGGGGCGTGAAGACCTTTAGGTCCTTCCTCTATGGCGTGGAATTTGTGTTCAAGACTGATCATCAACCTCTGACCTACTTGAACAGCATGAGACTGGTTGACAGTTGGCTTGCCAAGATTGACAGACTTGGCCGACTTTAATTTCACCATCGAGTACATTCCTGGGAAGACCAACCTGGCAACTGGCAGTTTGTCTTGCATGAAGACGCCTCACCAGGTTCATCAGGATCACAATTCTGCTTCCTGTGTCTCCATGGGGCTTGTTTTGGATGGAGATATGGTTCCCGGAGGGAGCAATTCCCTTTTTGTGATTCTGCAGCAAGCATTAGTCACCAGGTTGGAGGAAGCCCCACTAGTCTCACATAATGAGCTACGTGAGCAGCTGATTGATGAAGTGTTAAAGTTCCCTGCCCATTATGGTTTTAATAATATTGATAAAAACCAACGCAGACAGATATGCTTGATGAGACACCAGGACCAGCTTCCTTGTGAGGTCTTATTGGCTGCTAGTTTCATCTACTGGATTAAGGTCGTTTATTTCTGGAGTGTAGAACCTGTGATTTATCGTGGTGATCGTGTAATGGACCCCTGCCCTGTGGTGCATTTACAGTGTCTTGGAGGGATACATTTCAACCCCTTGAAGGAGCTGGGGAACTATGTCTTCCAGAGTTTCAGGGTTGTCTCTTCGGTGACTGTACCATCGTGTCAGGCTTCACCATTGATTCCCAGTTTCTTGATTGATTTATTCTTCTTGGACTCACTCATTGGGTGAGGGAAGGTACTTTGGTTGATTCGGGTAGCATTCTTGATCTGGAGTTGACAATGAAGGAGGATCGGGTGTCTTCTGTGGCGTATTGCCTCCTCTTACGGGGTGGAGTATATCTTTCAGATGAATGATGTTGCAGGGGAACCAGATTTGAAATCAGTCATGTGGTCTTGAGGTGATTACAGGAGCATGAAAGAGGTATTAGAGGGTGTTGATGGGCATAATGAGTTTCTGTATGGCACTGTGGAAGAGAATTATAGTTTGTTTCATTCAATTATCCATTCACTTGTAGAAAAGTTTGTTCACAATCAAGACTTTGCTCACGACTAAACTGGTTGTGGGGCCCTCCAAGGCAGCTGATGACCAGTAGATCTTGGGCTTGGGCGCAGTAAAAGCTTTTGTGGGGGAAGCTTGGTAGGCAGCATGGGAAGGTGTTGGCGTCCTTGCAGAAATTTTGTGGGCCTAATTTTGAGTACATACATTTTTCCTGCTACAGTTAGTGTCTGTACAAGCAGAAATTAGCTGACAACTTCTCTATTACTCCCCAGATGTTTCACTCCTATATCAGAGAAAGAACAAAGAGCTGTCCTTCTGTTGGTCCTCTGAAGCTTCAATCTGGTGAGGTTGTTGCTGGTCAGAGAGATATGAGTCAGCTGTTTGTAGACTTTTTTTTGTCAGTTTTTGTGGATGCTGATCCTTCCAGCCCTTCCCACAGATCAGTTTGAACCTGGAAAATTTAATAGGATTCGTGTGACTAGATTGTTAGTTTCCCAGCTTCTGGGTGGTTCAGACTCATTCTCTGTCCCTGGACCTGATGGCATTGTTACCGTCCACACATGTGGGTGGGACAAATATAGTCCACTTCTATTTATGATGGTCCTAATATTAGTGGAAGCACATATTTAATCTAATGATGGTAATAAAGAGTGAAATTAAACCATTCTGTCTCCACTTTATTATATATTGCCATCAACTGGTAATTGGGGAGGGGTAATCAACAGGTAGTATTGCCTTTAACCAGCATAACTGCAGGACTTTGGGTAAGATGATTGTTCATAAATGGGGAGAGAGGAACAGGTTATTCACAGGTACAGGAAGGACAAAGGTTAGGTAATGGACTGGAAAGTAAAGAAGCATGAGCAGGTGACTATTCTGTACAAGAGATAAATATAGAACAATCAATATGAGTCACAATCATGACATTCTCCCAGAGGTCCTTGGAGAACATTAAGTAAGAAATCTTAGGAGGGTTAAATATGAAGTTAGGAAATCATGCTAAACGCGTATTAGTACAAATGAAATCTAGTAATCGAGGGATAACAGCATTGAAAGGCAATTTAACTTTAGCAAATGGGAAGTCATTAATTCAATGAAGGAAAAACAACAAAATGTATACCAAGGGAAACAACTGAGCAAGGTAAATAATTAGGTAAAAAGGGATGGTTCAGGAAAGACCAGATATTGATAGCCAATGCAAGAACAACATTATAGAAGTGGATTTGGCTTCACAAAAAGAAGTTGCAAACATACTATAGAATCTAATGCAGAGATATGAATATTCATATAAGCAAAGGAAGTTATAACTCACTGACTTGAACAAATGCTGTAAAAATTAAGTGAAAGCAAAACAACTTGGAAGCTTATGAAACTTGAGCAAAAATGCTTAGTAACACTTATTATTCCTATCACTCATCACCAAACCTCACTTATTCTAAAGAGTTCAATTGATAATACAGAACAGATAAAAACTCACCCAGGATAGCAGCAGCCAAAATAATAACCAAGTGAAAGATTAAGATAGTCTAGGACAACTCAGATATAGCAACAGCTCATGATAAGTCTGAAACAAACAGAAAAACCAATCATCACATATGTTAACACACACAAGAATGAAATAACACTCAGGACAACACATGCATAGGCAAGGAACCATGTCACCGGGATAACACACTGCTTGGGCTCATAAGTAGAACAGACCCTGTTACATACCCCCCCACCAGCACAAGCTATCCTGGCCAACTTCACCTTGCGTGGTAACCAACCTGGAATAGCTGCGCTGATTGAGTGCATCTGATAACCAGACTTATGACGCTTACTTTTCCTCAAATCAACAATGCGAGAATGGAGCCATATAAAAATTATTTACCTCATTTACATATTTATTCTTCCAGCAATTGATACCATTAGACTTACACTGGCAATTCCCAAATAATTGACAATACCCAGACTGCAAACCTGAAGGGTATTGGATATTTCTAATGTAGAAAAAAAAATCAGATCAAGAATTAAATGCAATGCAGTTGTATAGTTCAAACACAGTTTAATTGTTTGAATACCAGAATAAACATTAACTGCAGTTGATAGGATTACCACCCTTTGAAAAAAAAATCAGCAAATACAAAATCAGTTTGTACTTCTCCTCCCCTCCTTCAAAGGTGAAACAATAACCACAAATAACCTGGAAAAACAGAAAATGAAAGTATCACTAAAGAGTTCCAAAATAAGTTATTCTTCACACTATATCTCCCATTTGGAAACACCAATGCGCAGGAAGCCATCTCATCCAAACCATTGTCAACAATCTGTGACATCATTGTATGGTAACAATTATATTGCATGATCTAACACCCATAGATCACTTCAAAACAACTGATCCAGAATCAGTTTTGTACAGCACAGTTTTACAATTTTTCAGCAACAAAAAGTGAATAAGTCATTCAGATAAACTATTTCAGTCTTGGAAAGCGACTGATCACAATCGCTTGAGAGTTTTTGATTAAACATTGGGATACAGAGGTGCAGGCCTTTTAGATCTTGTCTGTCCAATACACGAGATTGACGGTTCTTGCTCAGGTACTTCTTCTGTCCGATTGTGAATGGAATTTTTCAACATATTCACAAATTTATCACAATACTGATTTAATTTCTGCAACTTGGTGTTTGACTGAACTGATTTCACAGAAACTTTGAATGATTCATCTATGAAATGTTCTAATTTTGACAATGACCCATCAGATGCATTGGAAACATTGCAAGTTACCTCAGTCAAATTAGCATCCTCTGGCACTCTGATTGAATGAGGATCAGACACATTGTCACGACTCAGCACAGAAGACTCTTGATGATTAAATGAAGAAAATTTGTTGCTCTATAAATCACTTAGTGCAAGTGGCACATGTTCTCCCTCAGACATCTCCCACATCTCCTCTTGCCAGTCAGGCATCAGGGTATAATAATCCCATAGCGGACTCCCAGGGAGGTAATCACATACATTTGAATTGTTATTTGAATTCATCAAGGGAATGTTTGGTTCATTTGAACCTTCTGCCACATTTATATTCAAATAAATATTTAGATCAGTCATGGGACTGTCCAGTTCATAAAGACTTTCTGTTTAATTCAAATTAGAATTAAAATTTGAATCAACCAAGGGAGCACTTGGTTAAAAAAAAATCAGTTGAAATTAACTTGGAATTTTGAAAAAGTAATACTGATACTCAACAAGTTTCAAACATACATCAAACACAGCAAATTTTTTCCTTAGGAAATGGTAATACTGGTTGTGAGGAACGGTGCAGAGAACCAACCAGACCATGGAAAAATCCAGACCAATCTGCTTCAGGTTGTGCATCTGCAATCTCTGACTCATCAGAACTATCAGAACTGGTGATGGCAGTATCAGTCTCAGTCAAATAACTAATACAGTCACAAAATGGATTGGAACTAACCAAGGATACACTTGACAAAGCATCTTACTCTGAACTTGAAAATTGGACATGAATAGGAGTTTCAACATCATTCAGATCATCTCCAACATGACACAATTGACTATAAAATTTGTGTTTGACCATGTAATCGGGAGGATGTTTGAATAGTCGCAACTGTGAATGGTGTGCTCTGCTGATCTCCAGGCTTTCAGGTAGCCTAATTTGGTAGGTTACTCCATTGTCTAAAACTCTGGACACAATAAAGGCCCCTTAAAATTAGAGGCAAGTTTGTTAGTGTTAAGGAATCCCTTATGTTGGCATTTCATCAAAACAGTCACCACTTTTGAAGGGAAGGAAGTTGGGATGACCATGTTTCCACCTTTCCTGCAACTTGCCACCATCAAGGAGGGCATCTGAGTTACATCTGTGGGGCTTAGTCAGTATGAATTTAGAGGGGAACATTTTAATTTTTGCATGGAAGGTAATATCAACTATTACTGCTTTAGAAAGATGCTTTCCCACTTACTACTTTTCTGAGCTAAACCGCTCAAAAACCCTGAATTGTACTGTTGACTCGCTCCAATGCACCATTGCTTGATGGGCAGTATGGAGTATTCAGCTGGTGAGACACATTTACACTACTCAGAAACTCATCAAAATCATGTCTCTTACCTTTGATCTCTTACCTTTGCAGCCCCCTCCAGCAGGTCCACATCAAGTGGGGAGCAGCAGAGCCGGGGGAGGCCAGCACAGCCATGCGCGCCAGTATGCTGCTGAGAACAGCAATGTCAACACAGGTATAGGAACTGGAATTAGTGCGCACTATTGGCTATCACATGAAC
>SDVV010009547.1:0-16654 GCA_016164225.1 Gammarus roeselii | reverse complement strand
TCACCAATCTCCCTTCATCCATCCTCTCCATGTGCCCGAACCATCTCAGTACACGCGAATCCACTCTGTTCTCCAACTTTTTCACCATCCCTGTTCTGATTCGAACCACGTCGTTGGTGATCCGGTCTCTCAGCGTTACTCCAGCCATGCTCCTCAAACACTTCATCTCGAAAACATTCAACCTTCTTCTCTCCTCTGCTCTCACCCCCCAAGCCTCAGCTCCGTAGAGTACAGTTGGGACAACAACACCCTCATACAGCCCTTCCAAGACGACCATGATAAACGGGACGATCCCTTGTCGTACCCATCCGAAGAATCTCACTGCTTGTACTGCAAATTTAGCGGCCACCCTACGGGACACGAAGACTGCCCCCAGGACAAGACTGAGAATGAGATCCTGCAATACCAAACTGAGCACTAAGTCGGGCGACGATAGGCTCCGGTCGCGATTCGCTCCTACCAGGCTGACCCTCCCACCATAGCTGACCCTCCCACCCAGGAGAGAAGATCAGCATCATTCCCTCGCTCATCAAACAACTGGGAGGCAAACCAATAAACATGAACCGACGGGGAAAGAAGTATCTGGCCCATGTCGTAAATATCGAGCAAAGCAACGCTATACAAAGGATTACCTTAACAGACGAACACAAAATAACTGTCGAAATACATCCGTTCTTCAACGTTACAAAACGAATTGTATACACTTCTAACTACACTCCTAAAACTGACCTTAGCGCTTTTGCTAAGGATTACGGAGTCACCAACGTTTCCCTAGCAAAATGGATCAAACCACGGAACATCCATACCACCACATATCAAATCACTTTCCCAGCACGTGACACACCGGAATTCACAGTAATCCCGGGCGAATAGGGAAAAACATAAACTTACCCACTGACGACATGGCCTGCAATGTGCAAAAAATGCCTGGAATACGGCCACGTCATCAAATACTGTCAGCCATACATATCCCAACGCTGTAAGATGTGCGCCGGTGAGCATGACCGAAGGACTGCACAGCCCACCAATCTAACTGCTCCCACTGCTCATGCTTCCATGAGGCAGGTGACCACGACTGCCAAAAGCAGATGGATCAAAAAACAATGACAATCTTACAAAATGACCGCAGAGTCACACGAAAACAAGCCATCCAAATCTTTTACAACGAAAACCCAAACTGCCGTAATTTAAATTACGCCAAAGCTGTTGAATCTACAACGAAGTCCACCCCACCAGACGACCCTCGCGTACCGTCAACACAAACTATTACCGTGACCCCAACACCCCTCTCCAGTACTAACAATACCACAACCAGCCCAGCGACCGCCCTCGTAATAGAGGCGGGCGTCTCAAGCAATGAATCCACCAGTGCCCAGGAGAGCACTGCGATGGATGCTGCCTCGGTCGACCACGAGGAGAGGTCCAAAAACCCGAAAATTAAAAGGCGAAGAGACGAAGGTTCCTCCGACGACGACCGCGGGGTACGCGACGCCCTCTCGCCACGCAGCAGAAAGATGAGCAACAGCCCACGAACCACAGCTCGCATCGATCAGAGCGTTGAAGGACTTCTGACCGTCTTAAATGCAACAGCACCAAGCAAAAACCAAAGTGAAGTATCCAACCCTCAGCTAACATGCCCGACACCGGAACATCTCACAAGCGAGAACGATCATAGGCTGCGCGAGGACGCGTTGAAAATCTTCAACTAAGAACTGATACCCGAAACCGCTGATTGACCATGCACCACACTCGACTCAAATATCCCAACGACTTCTACTCAGCCCATCATGATGCTTGAAAAACCCTCCATGAAGAGAAACTCACTCACTCAAGAAGCAAACACAAAGATCGCACTCATAGCCGAGAACACAAGGAGTCTAGGAGATCATGTTCTACAGCAAGCGGACGCTCTTGCGAACTCTCTCGATTTATGACACCTGCGCCTCATATACTCGTACACCACGAAAGTTCCTACAAACCACGAGACCGCTCCAGACCACCAAAATCTGGGGGTGAAATAAATCCGAAATGAACAACAACACAATACTTCAGTGGAATTGCCAGGGTCAGGGACTTAAAAGCAAGAAAGATGAATTACTATCGCTAATCTCCACCCATGAACCTTTGGTGGTAGGCCTCCAGGAGATCAAACTCCGCGACACAGCCACCTTTTTTATCCCTCAATATGTCGTACACCGTCGCGAAGGTCACAATAATGTGACTGCACGCGGCGGAGTGGCACTTATGATCCATCAAAGCATACCACATCACCTCCTCCCTCTGAGAACAGAACTCTAAGCTGTCGCAGTGAAGATATGGATAGATACAATGGTATCTATCCGCTCGTCACGAAACCACGACCTTACGGAGGCACTAATGACCGATCTGCTTAACCAACTGCATCATCCCGTACTCCTCCTTGGAGACTTCAACAGCTACCACGAAGTGTGGGGATGCGTGAGGTCAGACCCCAGGGTAGTGATAATGGACAACACCATAGACACTCACAACCTGGTCATTCTTAACGACGGACAACCCACACGGATCACCCTCGAAAGTGAAACCGCCATCGATTGATTAATCTGTTCCCCTACTTTAGCTCCCCAACTCGTTTGGGGAGTCCTGCCTTCAACACATGACAGTGATCACAACCCAGTGATCATATCGCTCCTTACTAACCGACCAAACAATCCTAACACACAGGAACTTCGATTCAACTACCGGAAAGCCAGCTGGGAGGAATACACGACACATGTCGCATGGGACGATGTGGAGGGCCTTCCCGAGGACATTTCAGAGCACAACCTTATCACACATCTATACGAAAAATTCCAAAGTGCAGCTATTGCATGCATTCCCGAATATGTACCCTCAACCTCTTTCCCAAAGCCTTGGTGGTGCCCGGAGGTACAGGAAGCAAAGGATCGGCGTGACAGGATGTGCGAGGCCTTCCGCCGTGCACGTTCCCCCAGGAACCGAGTAGCGTGGAAAAGGGAAGCTGCCGTGTTCCGCAAACTTAGTGTGGAGAAGAAGCGAGAAAGCTGGACCCAGCTAGTTAACACAATCAATTGAACCACCCCTCTTTCCCAAGTGTGGGAAAAATCAGATTTATCCAAGATCGCCCCGAGCGACCTATCCACATACTGTCTGACGGAGACACAGTCTATTCTTCATACGCGGACATCGCGGACAAACTAGCTCAGACTTTCAGCTAAATATCACAATCAACAGGAAAAGATCCTAAGAGAAGGTGAGCATATCGACTTCACTTCCGCAAATGAAGAATTCTACAAGAAACCTTTCTCCCTCCATGAACTACAATATGCAATTGACCACACTCGTGAAACCTCACCCGGGCCGGACCGAATGCACATCAATATGATCAAGCACCTTCCTGGCAACGCTCTCCAGCACCTACTAAATGTGTTCAATATTATGTATTGAACACATCTACTAAATGTCACAGCGACCCGCATAACTATCGTCCCATTGCCCTAACTAGCGTCCTATGTAAGACTATGGAAAGAATGATATACTCATGCCTAGTCAACTACCTTGAAATGCATGCAGGCCTTAACAACATCCAGTGCGGTGGCCGTAAGCGCCACTCCGCAATGGACCATCTCGTACGACTAGAATCAGACATTAGACAGGCCTCGTCCGAAGAGAACATGTGGTTTCCGTATTTTTCAACGTTGAAAAAGCATACTACTCAACGTGGAAATACGGGATTATGAAGGAGCTCCACCGTAAAGGTTTGAGAGGTGGCCTACCACGTTTCACCCACCAATTTCTACAAAACAGCACCTTCAGGGTCAAGGTTGGCAACATTCAGTCTCCGTCATATACGCAAGAAATGGGCGTCCCCCAGGGAAGCGTCCTCAGAGTCACTCTTTTTATCCTTAAAATCAATCGGTTAGCCGATATTCTCCCCGGAGCCGGAAGACTGCTCTCATTATTATACGTGAACGACCTTCAAATAAGATACAGACACCCCAGCCTCACATCAATTCAACATGAACTCCAGAAGTGCCTAAACCTAATCGGGAACTGGGCTTCCCTAAACGGATTCCGATTCTCGCCATTTAAAACTAAAAGCATGCACTTTACCGTTGTGCTCGGCTTACACCTGAAACCATCCCTTACGCTGCACAACACCCCTCTAGTATACGAAGAAACGATCAAATTCCTGGGTCTTGTGTGGGGCCCTAAACTCGCGTGGCGACCCCACGTCGCAGCCCTGGCGACTCGCTGCAAAAGGTCGACTTGACTTATCCAATCGGTTACATCCCTGAGGTTCGGTGCCAACATGGACACCGGAATGACATCGTTCAGAGCAATAATACGATCGCGCATGAACTACGGAGCCGTTGTCTACGGTTCAGCAGCCAGAACTACTCTCGACCATCGCAGACAATGCTTTGCGTATCACAACCGGCGCTCCGGCGAGACAAACTTTCGTTACAATACTATTATAAGATTAGAAGTCTAACCAACATCCCGGCAATCAGCCACATCACCAACATACCGATAATCGTCTCTTCGCGTCTAAAAAAAACATATGTCCACGGTTTTCCCCTCGTGGGGACAACCTGCTGACCTCGCTGAACATCAATCGTAAAGTAATTAGGCCTTCATTTTCCGACCGAATTCTTCAAATTAGCACACCAACATGGATGATCAACCCACCATCGGTCAACCTAGTGTACCCTAAAGCAACTACTCCAACCAACGCGTACCGGCAGGAATTCATTAGACTACTTGAGGAAGAATATTTAGAGCACCGCCATACACCGACGGCTCCAAAACCGCGGATGTAGTGGGAGCCGCCGCTGTGTGCGGGAACATCCCACTCTCAGCCACCCTCCCACAAAAGGCCCTGCGTTCTCTGCGGAGCTCCACGCACTCGAACTAGCCATCTCTATTGCCAAAACAGATCCCTTCCCGAAATACGTCGTATTCTCAGACAGTCTGAGTGTCCTCACCCGGCTTGAAACACTGCACTACGAACATCCCGCTCAACGTAAAATGCAGCATGATCTCTTTGTGATGTCTGAGACGGGTCAGGCAGTTGAATTCTGCTGGATCCTCGGGCACGCGGAAATAAGAGGAAACGACCTTGCGGACTCGCTTGCTTAACTGGCATCAACTCACCATGAACAGTTTTTCGCAATACATAACGGGGACTGCTTCTCTATTATCAACTACCATATAACATCACGATGGGATGAAATGGGGTAACAAAGTAGACAAAAAATGCTTTCAGTCAAATCTCAGTCGGAGAATGGAAAACAAAGTTCACCAACAGAAAAGACCAAGTGTTCATCAACCGCTTGTGTACGGGACACACGTGGATAACTCACAACCACCTGATGGATGTCGACATAGGACCAAACGCGCCACCTAGCCCCTGTTGCCACCAAGTGGCTATCAGCGTGAAACACTTACTGATGGATTGCAACGCACTCGTGGCAGCCCGACGAGCGTTCATAAATCCACCGTGCAACCTACAAAGCCTACTCATGGACCCAACCTACCTTAAAAAGCTTATTGCTTTCGGAAAACACACCGGACTAAACGAAGCTGTCCAAACGCCAAACACCTGTGCAAGTGCGGTGGTCTCTCCACCCCATTACGCACAGAAATAACAACACATTTTACGAAGATGCGCGTTAACTCTTTACTCTCGTACGTGCAGTACGCGTATATGCCACATTTGAAAAATGAACTGACTTCATCTTGACATGACTAATATTTTCGCACGCGAGGCCTTGCGAACTTATCTGAATCAACGACGGTCGAGTAGCTGAACCGCAGTGCTGGTCAAGTCCACCGGAGAAAAAATGAAGTTAGGGCCTCTCTCATGAACCTGTGGTGTAGACCTCATAGTCGCAGCTCACCAATCCCTCTGTGTACGCCGCGCTGAGGGGAGGTACATACCACCTCTCCTCCGGGGAAGGGGGGGAGAGGCGAGGGGCGTAGTTTTGTCTACTGCCGTGCCGTCCTCGTTTGCCTTCCGTTTGTTCTTAGTCTCCGAGTAGCGTTGTAGATTGCGTTGCGTGCCTGAAAGTGTAAGGTGGCGGGAGTCAGGGTGCAAAAAGGACCTTGTGTCCGATGTGACGTTGCCAGTGGATCTGCATCTCATATACCGATCCCTGTTCTGGAAAGCCTCGTAGCCTACATTCCTGGGCCGCTTTCATGGCCGATATGCAAATGGCGCACCCTGATGGCCTATACATGTGTCCCGCGAAGCAGCTGGAGTGTCTCAGGCAGGTGCTCTGGAGGTCGTTTTTGGGCAGAGAGAGGCACATCAGGAGCAGTTGAACCAGGAAGCCGATAGGTCTTGCTGTCGGGTGGCTCGGTGGCCCGACGCGAGGAGCGTTTCTAGCATGTTCTGATCCGACCAAAATTTGTGTGATTGTTGACAAAATTTGTCAACAAATTTGGTGTGTCGACCAATTTGGTGTCAGTTATCTGTCAACAAATTCCTGTCTTGACAAATTTCTGTCTCAAGAACTTTCTGTTTTGACAAATTTTCGTCTCCACAAATTTTGGTCTTGACAAATTTCTGTCTTGACAAATTTCTGTCATGGCAAATTTCTGTCTTGGCAAATTTCTGTCTTGGCTAATTTCTGTCTTGGCAATTTTCTGTCCGGGCAAATTTCTGGCCTGGCAAATTTCCGTCTCAACTAATTTCTTTCACGACAAATTTCTGTCTCCACAATTTTCTGTCACAACAATTTTCTGCCTTGACAATTTTCTGTCTCGATAATTTTCTGTCTCAAAAACTTTCTGTCAGAGAAATTTCTGTTTAGACAAATTTCTGTTTAGACAAATTTATGTTTAGACAAATTTCTGTTAAGACATTCTGTTATGATAAATTTCTGTTTCAACAAATTTTTGTCTCCATGAATTATGTGGCATCAGATTTCTGTCTCCACACTTTCTGTCCTGACAAATTTCTGTTCCAACATTTATGTCTTGACAAATGCATGTTTCAAAAATTTCAGTCTAGACAAATTTCAGTCACGACACATTTTTGTCCCGACAAATTTCTGTCTGGACAAATTTATGTGTTGACCACTTTGGTGTGTCGACACATGGGTTGTCAGATTTCTGTCATGACACTTTCTGTATTGACAAATTTCTGTTATGACAAATTTCTGTAGAGACAAATTTCTGTATGGACAAATTTCTGTTTGGACAAATTTCTGTCTCGACAGATTTATGGGTCGACAAATTTGGTTTGTCAACCAATTTGATGTGTCGACCAATTTGGTGTCAACAAATTATGTGTCGTCAGATTACTGTCTCAACAACTTTCTGTCATGACAAGTTTCTTTTTCAACAAATTTCTGTTACGATAAATTTCAGTCTTGACCAATTTCAGTCACGATAAATTTCAGTCTTGACCAACTTCAGTCTCTACCAATTTCTGCCTCGACCAATTTCTGTGTCAATAAATTTGATGTGACAACATGATGTGTCGACAAATTATGTGTCGACAAAATATGTGTCAACAGATTTGTCTCGACAAATTTCTGTTTAGACAAATTTCTGTTTTGACAACTTTCTATCTCGACAACTTTCTGTCTCGACAAATTTATGTTTCTACCAATTTCATTCTTGGCAAAATTTCTGTCTTGACAAATTTGATGTGTTGACAGGTTTCTGTCTCAACAACTTTCTGCCTCAACAAATTTCTGTCTCAACAAATTTCTGTGTCGACAAATGTCTGTTTTGACAAATTGTCGTGTTGTGGGACGCAGCTCTCTGAGAACAAATTCAGTACGCCAGGGCAATAATTGCCGACCCCATCTGCGGCTCTAGGGGCAGTGAATCACTAATCCGGTGCCCTGATGGGCCACTCCGCACTGAATTTTACCTTTCGAAATGGTGCGACGATCTGTCAGGATCGAATGAGGCGGTTGTGCTCTGCGTCCGAATTAAGAGCGACGAATGAATGATGGCGTAGCCCAACCCTTGCTCTTATAGGAAACGAGGGGGTTGGGGGTTCAGCCGGCAGACAGCTGAGCGCGCCACTCGCTACCTGGAAGAAATTTAGACCGACAGGCGCATGACGCCGAGCGGTCAAATTTTTTTTCTCCTAAAAACTCGAGGAACTTAGAGGTTTCGAGATTCTCGAGTAAGGTTAAAAGACACAAAGGTCTAAATCGGTCGAAAACTACGTTGAACGGATGTTATCAAGATTCTCTCGTTAAAACGTCTCAATAATGATGTTTTCTCTTCAAAATTCATTCGAATGAAAAGCAGAAGCGCAATACAAAAGCATATGGCTTTTACGAGTAGAAGAGAAAGTAAATATTGACATCCTGTTGATAAATACTCTCCTTAAAATGCATGAATATTCATTGTGTTCTTCTTCATTTAGCTACACTTCTACATGTCGTTGTCAGACATTTTCAGTTGCCACCGTGCTCACATTTAGGGGAGCTCAGACTACAACATACTTCATAATCTCATCTATAATATAAATACTTCGACATGTGAATTGTTAAGGTGTTCAATGCTCTCGACCAGTATGCAGTGTCAGTAAACACCTCTGCTTTCCGGACCGGTTTCTTTTCCGCCTGCCGAACTTTTTAACGAGGTGCCGGTCTTGATATGCCTGTGCTGGCATTTGATGAACGACGACCACGAGTCGATCACGGCTCGCTGGTGTTCTGAACTTTCGTTTAGTGTGATGAAGCTTTTTTAATTATTTGGTCATGAAAAATTTCTGTCGAGCGGGCTTTTAACTAGCGTCTTCAGCGGCGGTCAAAAGTTCAATTAACTCGTTAACCCAGTGCCAGACCGATTGTTTGCCCCCTCTTCCTCACGAGTTATAGGGACGGCCGGCTGGTTTGGTCACCTTTAGGTACACAGTGTATACATACCATGGCTCTGAGCATGGCTGTTGATTTTTTTTTGTCCTCAACAAATAATTTTGTTTGTTGCTCTCTATAGCCTTGATTCATTCGACGCATTGGTACCCCCTCTAACGAATCCATTTCTATAGGTAGGCTTCTGTATAGTTCTTGATAAAGATTTATTTAAATCTGTTTATTAATTTGAAATTCTCGTAAACTGTCCTATCACATTGATTGTATTTGTTTGAAGTCATGAGAATTATTTTGATTTTATTAGTTTTCATTAATTTGCTCCCCTAATCTGCAATAGTCTCTCATATTGAATTTGTTGATTTCAACCTGAAATTGCCCATTTATTATGACTGAAATAAACGTCCTTCATCATACGGTTGGAAAGCCATGGCACTCTAATCTAATCATCATCGGTTTTGAAGTACTCGACCTGAGTTTCTACATCTTTAGACCGCCTGCCGTCCTCGCCTCTCAACCTCGGCTCCGGGTCTGGAGATGCGAGCTCTTCGTCTGAGAAGCTCCGCTGGCGCAAAGAAACCTTCTCCTGGCGCCACAACAACAGCGGCGGCAGCCAGCAACACCACAACCACCCCGGCAGCAGTGCTGGAGGCCTCCTGTCTGTTGGTGGCACTGCAGCTGGAGGGTCTGCACCCGGTGTTGTTGGTGGAACAGGTGGAGGAGTCTCATCTACTAGTGCCGGTGGAGGTGTGGCCAGTGCTACTGCGATCTGCGTCGACTCCTCTTGCTCGACTCCAACGACTCCCTTGCCGCATCATCACGCGGTCGCGGGAGAGGGCGGTGGTAGCGGTGGCAGTGGCAGTGGAGGCAGCATCGGAGCTGCCAATGACAACGTGTTTTCAGCTAGCGGGCTGGAGCAGCATCTCTCGGCCGAGGCTACCATGATTGTGTTGGACACCCTCGAGCACATCGTACAGGTTAGTGTCGATCAATGTTACAGTACATGCTCTTTTGTAATGACTGTTGGACCTCCCCTGCAGTGGGGGACCTCACCCAGCTCGCATCCTAAAGTCCCCGAAGCGTGTGTGTTAGGTTGCTGGCGGTCAGTGCATTCCTTAAGATTAGGCCTGCACCCTGCTTGCGTTTGGGTATGAACAGATAGCTTTTGACATGATTCCTTATTACCAAGAGATCCGACAATACCTTACATATGTTGAATCAATGATTTAAGGTTAGAGCGTTATAATGCTGGCACCCCTTTTATGTAAAGATGACTAGTCAGTTCCGACTGTTTTGAAAGTTGTAAGCACTTAGCTACCATGGTGTTAATACATACTGAGAATAAATAGTTGATGTATTCCTGTGCCATAACCTGTTCAATCATACACGCCAGATATATACTCACTCCTCCAATAGAAACATGTGACAGAAATGTTTGAACTTGTGTGTGGGACACGAGTGCAATACCTGTCTGTGAGTCCACATAAACAATAATCTAGCTTAACTCTCTCCATCTACACCTGAGAAGGAGTACTGTAGGTTCAACCACACTAAATTACAGACAGTTCTCAGCATCTTCAAGTTAATATTTTTCAAGTTGATCTTATCTGTGCGCCTCTAATTACCATGACGTTGCTATCTGCAGGTGGTGAGTAGCAACGACCAGCTGCACGGTCTGCTGGGCGTGGTGCTGCGTGTGCTGCTGCACGCCCTCGCCCTCAACCAGTGCACGAACGCCCTCACCAACATCTTTAACTCGCAACGAGCCCTTGTTGCAAAGGTAACATAGCCCAGCTATAGCACTCTCACTAGAATATTGATGAAAATGGTGTCTGGCATTGACACCCGTACAGTTAAATTAGTGCCCGGCATTGGCACTAGCACGGTAAAAAATGTTTTCGTCGTTGTTACCTGCTCGCTGCAAAACGGTGCCCAGCATTGACACCGGTCAGCATTGGTTCAACAAAGAATAAAACTGACAGTCTCGGATCTACATGGTGGGTCGGTAGCTTTCTCTTCAGGGTCTGATTTGAGTTGTTTCAAGTGTCCTCGTTAAATGCTATTTCCTTCTACAAACTCTTCCTTTCTTGATCTATTAAAACAGAAAATACACCGGCACATTATGCTTTCATAGACGTTTTTCTTCGAAACAAATTTTCTCACCATCAAAAGGCAACCCTGTTTGGGCTAAAAGACCTGTTGTTGTCTCCTTACACTTGTACACACTTGTAAACTACGAGCACCGCATGTACAACCTTACTATTGAGATCAATTTTGAAAGATTTTGCTTTAATGACTGTAAATTTCTTCTGGGAGGCGTGTGATGGGAGAATAACTCTTGTATCCCACACTCGCGTTCACATCCCTAATCAATCCATCCGTACACACAATGAACAATCAAAGCGACACCACGCAACTCAATCTGAATCCCGTGCCACTGGAAACCCTTCACTCACCGCACTCGTTTGCAGATTTAGATTTTCTCTTCCATCTTCTTTGTCATTTCAGTTACATTGTTTTATACTATCTTGTTGTCTTCTGAGTCTCACTTGTTACGCCTCGCGGGAAAGAAATAAATTCGTCACAAGGTGACGGTTTCCAGTGTAGATTAGATTGAAGTGACAAATTTTCTAGTGCGCTGGAGTCAATATCCTTCTGACACCGAACGTGAAACCAGCAACTAGTGCTGCATCAAGCTATCGCCAAGTTATCGTCTGTCTTAGTGTTTGTTTTTGCTCATGGCATGCTCAAGTCGCTACGATTGTAGGGGGGACGTCAAGGAAGTGTGTATTCTCCGGTGCAACAGTGGCGTAACATAAAACTCATGCTCATATTATGTAGCTTCCTCCCACCTTGCGCCCCTTACAGCTCCCTTCACTTCTCCTCAGTTCCCGTCCCTCCTGTTCGATGAGGAGACCGAGCAGTGCGCCGACCTGTGCTTGCAGCTGCTGCGGCATTGCTCCTCGGGACTCACACCCGTCCGGGCCCACGCCGCCGCCTCGCTCTACGCCCTCATGAGGCACAACTTCATTATTGGAAATGTGAGTGGACCAATAGGTCTGACCAGCGTGTCAGAGGCTTGTGCTCGTTCTCGAGCCAGCTATCCTTTGTAGGTAAGTGAAAATTTTACTTTACTAGTTTACCACAGACACCTCCAACTCTAGAAGTCGCTTTACTCTAATATAAGCTAGTATAAGTACTTGATCTTTGTTTCATGTTATGTCCAATAAAACATTGCTTTGAAATCCATGTTAGCTAATGTCTGTTGCTTCACCGTCCCAATTTGTTTTCCCGTGTTGTATGGAACCTCTCGGTCCCTTTATAAATGATTATTACTTCTGTGACCTCTCCGATTAAAGGTAACTCTAGACCTCATCTTCGATTAGCCCTCGCTATAACCGTCCTCATTCTTCATTCCACAGAATTTCTCACGTGTGAAGATGCAAGTGACCATGTCCTTGAGCTCGCTGGTGGGCACCTGGCACAGCTTCAGTGAGGCGTGCCTGCGCGCTTCTCTTAAGACCATCCTCACCTACTCCGAGCAGGACACTCAGCTACACCACACCACCTCCTTCCCCGAGCAGGTGCGGTCCAACTGGCCTCGGGCTGCCACTCTGTGTATAGCTACCCGACTGTGATTAAAAGTCTGGCGCCGTGATTTTGTGAACTTCATTTTTGAAAGCACCAACCAATTACTGCTCTGGGCTGTAGCTCGCTGTCAGAAACCTTTCTAACCTCGAGTCCTACAGGGCTTCGGTTTGGAGCATGCGTTTCAGATTATTTGCGAGGGAGCTGGTTGTCAAAAAAAAAGATAGTTGTATCGTGTGTAATGTTTGTATTTTGGCTGCTATTCTTGAAAAGTAATAGGACAACGTTGCCTTTGTATAATTTGTGGTAGTAAAACTGCTGTGTAATTTATTTGAATCTGCTATCAGGTTAAAGAGCTGATGTTCAACCTGCACATGATCCTGTCCGACACTGTCAAGATGAAGGAGTATCAAGAAGATCCGGAGATGCTGTTGGACCTCATGTACAGAATTGGTGAGGGCTAATTTCCTGGCAATGAGTGACGGTATGCATTGCTCCCAGTTCTCAAATTTGTTTATTTTCCCCTTTACAATTTTTGGGATGATCAGGTAGCTCTGTTCTAGACGCTGTATGACGGACTTTGTTCTTCACGAGTGTACTACTTCAATTTTACGAATATTTTGGCTCTTTGCGCTTATTGTAACGTATACTGTCAACAATGTAAGCTAACCATTACAGGTTGCCTAAATACTGTGGACACTGTATTGTGATCAATGTTGGTGGGCATTCTACCAAAAACAAAGTTGAGTCACCTGTGCTTATGCGGTACGAGGCCATTTGATAGTTTGCAAGAGTGACACTTTTTTCCTTGACTTTTCTTTGATCACTTTTCATTAGTTTAAGATCACCACCGTGGTCCCATTTGCTCCCTTCAATCTCTAACCTCCCCCTCTCTCCTCCAGCCCGAGGCTACCAAAACTCCCCCGACCTGCGTTTGACGTGGCTAGCCAACATGGCACAGAAGCACAGCGAGCGCGGCCAGCACGCTGAGGCGGCCATGTGCCTGGTGCACAGCGCTGCCCTCGTCGCCGAGTACCTCTACATGCTGGAGGACCGGCCACACCTGCCCACAGGCGCCGTCGACTTCGGCACCATCTCACCCAACGTGCTGCACGAGAGCGCCGGTATGCGGGATGAACTGTTTTGTAGCTTGGCTAGGCAATGCGAATGAGACTCCCTAACTTCTCTTTATGCCATCAATTGAAGGCCAGTTTTGGTACCGTTATTGACAGTTATTTTTGAACTGTGCATCCATTTTGGTTCTGTTACCGTTATTATTTTACTATCTAAGTAAAAAAATGGCTTTATCGCGCTGGTAACCCTGCTCACTGTGATATCAAACCCGTTATTGTTGTCTGTGCCAGTGTCCGAGGACGTTGTCAGCCCTGACGAGGAAGGTATCTGCACCGGCAAGTACTTCACGGAGGGTGGCTTGGTGGGGCTGCTGGAACAGGCCAGCATATCCTTCCTACAAGTAAGAAAAAGGGCTTTAGAAAGAGCTTTACGTCTTATCTGTATTGTATTTAGTACAGCTGTTTGCCAAATGCAGTAATGGGGACCGATGTGCTTCGAGCACTGTCTGTCGAGGCTGTGCTCTCAACGTAGTATTGGACGCAACCGTACGCCCAACAATGGCTTAGTGGAAGATGAGCTCGTGACATTATATTGAAGCTATCAAACCTTCAACATCCTGTTCAAAACATTGATCGGGTACTGATTATGTGCATGCATTTATCATTGTTAGGCCCCCCCCCCCTGAACAACTGACTGGTTCAAGGGCTTTACGAGTCACGACATAAACCGGAGGGGGGGGGGCATCTAATATCTCTTCATACGTGCGTACATGTTAGGTTACTCTGGCAGTTTTAAATGATTGGAGGCGAGGATTCATTTTGTCTGAGCCTTACCTGGATAAATGAAGTGTGCTATGGGGTTGGAAGCAAAGAGAGGGCTGTATGAGGGTGTTGTTGTCCCAACTGTACTCTACGGAGCTGAGGCTTGGGGGCTGAGAGCAGAGGAGAGAAGAAGGTTGAATGTTTTCGAGATGAAATGTTCGAGGAGCATGGCTGGAGTAACGCTGAGAGACCGGATCACCAACGAGGATGGTGTGAAGCAGGCGTTGGGAAGGAGAGACATTAATGTGGAGGTGGCAAGAGAGTTTGCAATGAACAGGCGTGAGTGGAGAATGGTTGCGAATGGTTGATTTTGACGCTGCTCTGATGTGCTTTCCCGCCCTTGTCATCACGCTGTCGGAATGGTCGTGGGTGGGTGGGGGAGGGGGGGCCCGGCTATTATAACGCTGCACGGGGGGGCCCGGCTATTATAAACCAGCGAAAAATGTCGGGCCCTGCTGCTGACGACGGATCCTCGGACTGCACTCGTGACCTGGAGTGTATGTTGCGGGGTACTGGCCGGACCCTTTAGCACAAAAGGGCTAAGTTATGCGAGTGTGAGCGGATGAGGGTGTGAGGTGCGCCTTGTTGTCGGCCACCCCTCTTTCTGGGGGATGCGGCTTAGTATCTATCTTTTTTCATGGTGATCAATTTTGTATTAGTTATATAATTATGTATCGTTAGACGCCTGCAGGGGCCCTAGGTGAACTATGCGGTGTCAGTCTAGTCCAGCCTACAGTGGGTGAATTTGCACTCTCCCGGGCGCCTGATGAATTTCCGAGCACAGCTAGGCGTTTTGATGGCTGTATGGGGAAATAATGTTGATCTTAGTGTGTGGAAGTCTTATATGACTGCGTAAAGGGTACGGGGCGAGTCGAGGCAGGTTGAGGCGAAGGAAGACGAGTCGACTGGCGAGGCGACGAGTCGAGACGAACCGAGGCTGGTTGAGACTCTGTGACTCGGGAGTGGGGGGTACTCGCGGGACTCTAGGGACCCGGGGGTTTCGGGAACCCGGGGGACTTGGAAGACCAGGAGGATTTGGAGGGGACTCATTTGGACTCTTCCGGAGCCCTTTGAGACACTCTTGAGACCCTTTGGGACCCCCTTGAGAAACTTTGGGACCCGCTGAGGCCCCTCTGAACCCTGGGACCCCTGCTTCCCTCTCCCCACGCTGTAAAACCCATACACAGAAAAATGATTAAATATGTGAAATGCTTGAGTAGAACAATAAATTATTACAGTCCGCGGATTACTGGCACAGAAGGTGAGGGTCACGTCGAGGCTGGTCGAGGTGCGTCGAAATCAGTCGAAACATGTTGAGGCTAGTCAGGTTGGTCGCGACTAGCCGAGACTGGCCGAAATGATTCGAGACAAGCCGAGATGAGCTGAGACGAGGGACCCGGGGAGCTCGGAGGACCCGGGTTACCCTCCGGGATTCGTCGGGCTCTTACTGGATCCGAGGTACCTCTGCCACCCCACTCCCACCCTATAATGCCTGAGTGAAAATTTTTGTTATTACAGTCCGCATGATTGCTAGCGCAGAGGGGGAGAGCTACGTCGAGGCTGGTCGAGGTGCGGCGAGATCAGTCGAAACATGTTGAGCCGAGTTCAGTTGGTTGCGATGAGCCGAAACTGGCAGAAATGATTCGAGACAAGCTGAGATAAATTGAGGCGAGGTGTCTCGGGGGACCCGGGGAGCTCGGGAAGACCCAGGAGACTTGGGCTACTCTCCGAGATTCGTCGGTCTCTTTTTGGACCCTAGAGACCTATGCCCCCCCCACCCTATCCCCCTAAACAATCAGTGCGAAATCAATAATCTGAGCAGTTTTTCTGCCCATGACGAACCTGCTCTTACATTCTTCTTCACGATCCACAATTTTATCATGTATTATAATTATAATGCTGGTGTATTTGCGCGGGAGTTCCAGTTTGTGATTTTGTGAATGGGTGTTTTTTCTTCAGTCTGTGCTCGCTCGCGCGTGCCGACCAAACCAAGCTTCTGTTTCCTAATATACTTCCTTGGAGACTTTGACGGAGTAAGCTGCTTCACTCATGAGGCAACCTTTTTAGGAGTCACTTTTCGCGTCGAATCAGAGTCCTTACTTGTCCCTGCTACTGCTGAATCCTTTGTAGAAAAGACAGTTGTAGATGAACTGGAATCCTTCTTAGGATCACTCTTAACCTGAACCTTTGGAGCCATTATAAAGCACTGAATAGATCACTATACGGTGTCAATTTGACAAATAAATGAATTTATGATAAAAAAATATACAACGTTTCAGTAATAAGATTGACAAGCTGTAACGGTTTGATGAAATGCCTGAAAAGATGAAT
>SDVV010009546.1:0-16654 GCA_016164225.1 Gammarus roeselii | reverse complement strand
CAATACATGTACACGTACATACATACATGTACACGTACACAGCTCTATACACGTACATACATACATTCAAGCTGACCACGGTGAGCGGCGATAGGCCTAATGTTTTGCAAGATGTAACATGTAATCAAGTTATAAAAGGTATCTGCGCGCCGAGAATGGAATCAGTGATACGTGGAGAACAAGCAGAGACGTGCGTATCGTCTTAGAATAAATAAAATTGGATGTTCACATCTCAAAAATTTATTCAAGAGTGTTGGATGAAAAAATCTCCGCAGATAATTTAGCTTGGATCGAGGATATATTGACAAGTATTGGAGATATCAATTATCTACAAATGCGGAAAACCTGGATCACAAGAGTGGGAACTTTTATCCATGTTTGGAAGGACAATAAAGAAAACAGGATTTGGATGACTGATTTCGAAACATTTCAGTCGTATGTAACACAGTTTAACGAAAATAAGAAGGTATATCTTGAAATTATTATGCCCCAAGCAGAAAACATCCACGCGTGTAGGAGTGTTGGGTTAGTGGAACATAAATTCTATCTAGGAACTGAAGAAAATCTGGAGCGTATGATGGAGTTTCTTTCGGATTAAGATTGGAGGTACAATGAATTGGATATGATTCGAATAATTAAACTTCACAAAGAAAAAAAAGAAGAACATTTATGGAAATGCGGGGATCTACATTTATGGAGACACGGGGATGGAACAGGTTCCCGTATTCGTATCAAAGATATGGTGGACTATATGAAGGAATTTGAGAGAAGACTGATACATAGTGATGATGGGTACGGTTGTTTGTTCGCACCATATTGATACAAAAAATGCATAAACATTGGTGCATTCAGCAAGATCTGTAATTAATACTAATAAAAAACAATAAAACCATGAAAATCCTGAATTAAAATGTTTAAATTATCCTAAAAACACAAAGGTTAAGCGATGAATTGCATACATTGTGTCAGACGGAGAAAACATCGTTTATGTCGAACGCGATAGAAAAAATATTTCAATTCGTGAAATGATGGCATAAACCTATCACGAGGTAAATGATCTAGATGATGGAGACAAATGTGAATTACTTGTAACATTCAATCCATCTAAGATTGAAAATCTGTCCTCTATGATAACATATATGACTTGAGATTGACCACGAAGTAGAAATAATTAGGTGTAAGTTTCATAAATAATCGTGTGGAGGGGGGGTTCATATTTATATACCAATGACTGAAGACCGTTCATAAGGTTAGGTTAGGTTGGGTAATCTGTCCTCTCTGGTAACCTATATGAATCAAGATTGACTGCGCAGTAGAAATAATATGGGTGCAAGTTTTGTAAAGAATCGTGTGGAGGGGGGTTCACATGTATTTATCAATGTCTGAAGACCGTATATAAGGTTAGGTTAGGTTAGGTTTTTGATAGGTGTGAATATAATGTGAAAGTGATTCAGAATTGTGTCAAGTCAAAAAATCAAAAATCGTATGAAAAAAAAAACATTCAAACAATGATGAAAAAATATCTGGGAGTGCGTATCAAAACTGCGAAGGATTGATCAAAATGTGGTCAAGAGGAAATATTTCTTATGCATTGTATAAATCAATTACTGAAAACCGTACATAAGGTTAGGATAGGTATCATACATTAAGTCAGGATAGGTTAGATTTTTGATGATTTACTAGATCAGAATCGGATGCGTCTTTTCAAACTGCAAAGGATAATTCAAAATGTTGAGACATGTGGAGATATTTAATATGCAATGTATATATCAATGACTGAAAACCGTACATAAGGTTAGGTTAGGTTATTGATGATTTACTAGATCAGAATTGGATGTGTGTATCAAACTGCAAAAGATTGATCTAAATGTAGAGACATGTGGAGATATTTGTTATGCATTAATCCTAAAACACTGCAAAAAATCATATGTATTCAGTAAAAAATCTCGAACGATGACGAGATTTAAGTTGGTTATGATGACTAGTTCTTTGAACCAAATATCGCGTATAACTGATCCACATTAAGAAACTTTGCAACAAATTAAGTGAATTTGTTCATGTGGAACCTACATGCTGAGTCTCATCTAAGCATGTAAGGGAGGTATCTATAAAATTCTGGAATCAAATCATCTGCACAAGGATATTTGCTGGATCAAATTAGAGCAGTGTATTCAATCTGCTAATAATATGTTAAATATACAGCCCTAGTGGAAAGGTTCATACATATCAATACCATACATAAGCATCAAACTTGAATGAAACTACATAACTATTGGATACAATAGGTTAGGTTAGGTATTAATGCATCTGACAGTGTATGGCAACCATTTTTGCATTCATCGATATTTCATCTATGTTGCCGTACATTGGTATATATATCGCTAATTATGTACCATAGACATGGTTTACATCCTAGCTCGTGTGGATTGCGGACCTTAAACGCAGATCTGTATGAAAAATTGTTAGAGTGGATTTATTCAATATTTGATATAATAGACGAAAATTGTAGGAGCAACACATCCAACACTACAAAAATTCTTATTCCAACAGTAAGATCATACATAAATCTTGCCAACGCTTTGACACTCGTAACACTCACTGACGTATGGGGTAAGCTTACATAAACGTTTTGAACTCTACAGTCTACTAACCAGCGATGACCTAACATTACTCGAAACTGGTCGATATTACTGGACTTGTAACAAGCGACGTGAAAAAAGATTCTTAAAACAACAGAGTCAAGTGAATAGATTTGATATGAATAAAGCTTAAATCAATGAAGAAATACCTACCATAATTATGAAAACGGGGAAAATATATACAATCCTTGGTAAAATTAGGTAAGGATGGGTTAGGTTTAGTGCCCCTCTGCAATACAGACCTAGAGTAAAAAATGCTGCAGTGGATGTGGTAAATGCTCAAATAAGACAGATAATCTGAATTAGAACGCAATCTCATAACGAAGCCTAAATTAATCAATAACTTCTCAGTGTCTAAACTGCAAACGTCTTACAAACATTTATATAAGAGCGACATGCAGGAATAAGCAACACGTAGAGACCTGCAATTGGATAACATAATTGAGATGTACATTCAATTATGAAAGAATTTCAACACTAACACTCAACACCAATCCGGTAGATTAGTTCTCCAAGACAACATAGAACCGGCCCCAAATCCAATGTCGAGAGGGGAAACACACCAAGTTTTTGAAGCATTACATCCAAATAGGCGTATTTTATACCCAAAATTCCATGAAATTAGGCGAAAAATGTATTACAAGAACTGTAAAATAGCTAAATAAGATTCTCTACTCTACCCTAAGCAACAACGTTTAACTATTATATACGTCCTACCGCACCCAGATGATAAATCCTACTTAATTATGGAACCGGTGTATGATCAATCAATACACGATGTCGATGAACACAACCGATTTTATAAAATATAAATAATCCTGCACTTAAACTCCTAAGGTGGTCTGGTTCATGAAAACCATATACTATCATAACGCTCGTTCCAAAAATAACTGACATTTAACACTGAGTTCATGAGAATAATGCTATTTTTACTACGACACCATTCAAATCTATAACAAATTCCTAGACCTAACTGATGCTATGCCTCTAGCAGAACAAAAAGCCCAATCCCATTGTGTCATAACAATAAACTCTACAATGCTATACTAGGTCACTTCCCAGCAATCTACCACTAATATATAATAAATTTAGATATAACACCAAGTCACGTACAGTACTTCAGACGTACCTCGCGTATGGTTAACCCATCGTCTCTGAACAAAATCGAGCAAAGTCACAACCTGGATATAACCAATAATCTAGACACAGGTACAGTGGTCAAAAATGAGACTGACATGAATCTCAGAGAGTGTGTGGCCATAAAAAGCTAGGCTTCTGTTCACTGATGACCTAAGTAAATCACAACGAAGAATAGCAACTTGTTGCGTAACCTCACTAACAAACCCGTGGAACTTAAGATCGACATCGACAAGGTCATACATAGTTCACGTTGAACATGGATGAACTCCAAAATGACAACCAAAGAGTGTAAACCCTCTCTACACTTGGACCCCTCGATCCAGTTAATCGTCTTCTAAACGTTACACTATACACTTGCTAGGGTTCAATTACGAAAATTCCACATAGATGCAGTATGAACTTACACTTCTTAAATATACATTCCTATGATTATCGTGGAAAATAAATAACCTACATCAAAGCGAGTACCCATAAAATAGCTAAATAAGATGCTCTACTCTGCTATAATTCACATAAAAAGTGTAATCCATTATGGTATCCATCCAAGTAAATCGGCCTATTTACACTAACAGGCATAAACAGAATGAGGTTTTCCCTGGGGGACTCTCTAACTCCTCCTAAATATTGAATAATGGTCCTACAATAAACGCACATTACCCTAACAGCAGGATCAAGTTTGTAACAAATTGACTGTTCTATATCTATAATAACCATGTCAAATATTGCATCAGGATGTAAAAGAAGATGCATAAAACACTAAAAATAAACAACACATAACTAATTAGACCTGAAATAATGTTTTAAATTGTAGATACAAACTTAATATATTCCGATATTGTATAAATAACCAACAGATAGCATTGAAGATGGAAATTCAACAGAGAACGTACAAAAACTCAGAGACACATACTAAAAGTAACGAGAAATAACAAAGCAAGAAGATTAATTCTCTAGCATACCCAACACATATATTAAAAAACGTGATGAACGAGAATGAACTAGCATGTAAACAAACAAACATGTAATGTGAAAAAGATACCAAGACATACGTGTGACATAACTGTAACCTATAGTAAATGGTGTGGGATACTTCTGCGTAAATACGGTATAATACATGCAAAATCTGATGAAATTAACCTCAACTCAGTCCAGAACAGGGTTAAATTAACATCTCTTTAACTAAAGTAGCCACGGCTAAATCGTAACAGAATGTCATATATACGTATAAAACTACCACAATGATGCAACAACCGACCCATTATGACTGAAATAATGTGGAAGATGCAAACCTAAAATATCCTAAAATGCCTAAAACTGTAGGAGATAACTGATCAAATATGAAAAAAAACTAGAAATTCAACATATATCAACCGATCATTACTATGTATACATAATACAATATATTAACTTACAATAAATCCATATCGATCAGATATTCTCGCTATTGGAAAACCGCGTAAAATGGAACACCGAAATATCATGGTTAAAAACTGGATAATGCAGCATCCTATGAAAAAATATACACTAACCCTCAAACAACCTGACTAATAAGCCATACTATTCCTATAAATATTATGAACATATGAAATAAATAGATAGAAAACACAGAACATTGCCTAAAATTCAATATCAGGTTGGTACCATACAGGGTCGATCGCACACAAAGGCTGCAAATTGAGATGTAAAACATGCCTACCACACTGATCCTAAAAATAATATATAGTGATAAATGAACAAAACAGGCACAATATTCCAACCCCAACCGCTACGAATCCACCAATCAAGCATCGAATGAGTCAATTATACTCTTAAGTGGTTCTTCTCTAGGAATGATTCAGTCATACGTAAATTTGGTATCTATTCTCTTTCATCGGATATTTCACAGCATAGAAAAGATGAATGATGGAGTTACTGCAGGAGTAAGTAAAGCTTAGCGCAAGGGTACTGATTAAAACAATAGGATAAAAATAACAATAAAATAATTGAATCTATGCCACATGTAAAATTGATCAACAGCGAGGAACGTAAAAAATTATATCGAGATTGAAAATTCGTCGTGAAGGTGACCGGGAAATGGGGCTTTCTAATATATATTACTATATATAAGTTATTATCAATGAAATTCTTATAAATGTATGTTTGTCAATACCCCAAAAACATTCAGAGGACCCAGCATTGAAAATGCATAAATGCAATATGACATGCAACGAAGTTGCAACACCCCCCAAGCATTGAAATTGATAATTCCCTTTTGTAAATATATAACCTGTTAACATGTATAAGCTATCGCTCAATGATTCCCGTCCTACCCTACGCTCCCCGATCCCCGTTTTTGAGCGAACCCCCGTCCGGCCGCTTGAGTCAAGGTTGCAGCATCGCACCCTAGTTAAGCCCTATCTAATTCCATCAGTAGGCGGTTTTGCACCTACATAGGCTACTGATAGGACAGTGCTTAGACTTTCCGCACCAATGTTCCCCGTCAAATAGCAAAACTGCTAAGCAGGTATTGAATATCGCTCCTAATAAGACAGACGAGGGTTGTGCGATTTCAGTGTGAACACTCTAGAAAGTCTAGTTCATTGTATGTTTAAAAACGCATGTTTGCCTATATTGCCTGAATTAGTATATTATGAAGTTTGTAATTGTTCCCGTGGTCCTGATTTTTTTAAATGACAATTTGTGCAAAATCCGTTCGTCGTAGTGAATATTTCATAAAACGTTGCAGGACCTCGAATAAAAACTGATAGCATCAAAATTGCACGGAAGCACATCGTTGTTGCGTGCGCTAAGCGGGATGCAAGCAACTTGCCTCTGCATGATGTTAGTTCACCTCCGTCTTAAGACCGCCTAAGAAAGCCATGCTTCATATTTGGCGGGAACAGCTCTGTCATAACGTAATTACCACAGCTCCTCCATACATCGCATCTTAGCTGCTACCCCATCGACAATTTGTCAATCCCAAATAATTAGGATGGCTGCTAAGTTACGCTGACACAGAGGGGGGACTGAGGAATTGTGTTTGTGATTTACTTTCACAGCGTCACATTCAGTTTTTCAGACTAGAGGTGAATCATGGTCTTGTGTCCAGAGTATTGGTGGCTAATGTTAGTGATAATTTTAGTTGTGCAGAGGAATCGTCTACACGGTGCGTGTTTTGAAAAGTTGAATAAACGCACCCGTATTTCAACGTGTCATTTATTTGACGCTGAGTGTGATTCCACGCTGCACACATAACATGATTTATGTTTAAAGGCGAAATTCTTTTTCGTCATACCAGGCTTGTTTCAGTGCGGATTGACAGACTAGATTGCTGCGTTAAACGTTTATTCTACGAATTACGGACTTCGGCTGTTGGTTGCCCGAATTACGTAGTCGGGCTACTTTATGCAGCTTGATCTATCCCTAGTTTTGTATTCTTTGTTAATATCATAGTGACAAAGTTATTTTAACGAAATGGACGAGAGGAGCCAAATGTTTCAACAATGGAATGATGTGTGTTAGGTCAAATATTAGCGGACATCGATCGATATTAGCATGCCACAGCGCAACATTTAGGTTACATTGGCCCTTGGCGGCTGGTTGAGTGGTTGTTTCTCTATCCTAATATAAAATATAGTACATTATAAAGGTTTCGAATGGGATTGTGTTTAAGTATTTCACTTTATATACATTTTTCTTACATAGCTTGTTGGAGAAATCATCGATCCGATCAATGACTAATTTATTAAACATTTCATGGTGTTACGCCACCTCGTATTTGACGCAGTCGATTTCATACTAATCAAATAGCTATTGAAATTCAAATGTCCATTGGATGTCAAACAGGTACACTAAAATAGAGCAGGTACGGTAGCATAGAATAAATACGGTAGCATAAATTAGGTACAGTAGTATAGAGCGGGTACAATAGCTGGAGCAGGAACAGTTGCATAGAGCAGGTACAGTAGAATGGGGCAGGTACAATAGCATGAAGCAGGTTACATTGGCATAGAGCAGGTACAGCAGCATAGAGCTGGTACAGTAGTTAGAGCAGGTGCAGTTTCGTCGAGCATGAAGAGTTGCATAGAGCAGGTGCAGCAGCATAGAGCAGGAACAGTAGTTAGAACAGGGACAGTATTGTAAAACAGGTACAGTAGCTTAAAACAGGTACAGTCGCTTGGATCAGGTACACTAACTTAGAGCAAGTGCAGTAATTAGAGCAGGCACTGTAGCGTAGGGCGGGTACAGTAGCACAGAGCAGGTACAGTAGCATAGAGCAGGTTCAATTGTTAGAGCAGGTGCAGTAGCATAGAGCAGGCACAGTAGCATAGAGCAGGTACACTAGCATTGGGCAGATACCGTAACATGGAGCAGGTACACTAGCAAAGAGCAGATACAGTAGCATAGAGCAGATACAGTATCGTAGAGCAGGTACAGTAGCATTGATCGAAACAAAAAGATCTATGTGACACAGAAATGAACTGTATCACATAGATCCCTTCTCGCATGAAGCAGCTTGTGTGTCATTTTGTGTGTACGTATAATAACAGCCAATAAGAGACCAGTGCGAGGCAGACTGAGCTCACTTGCACATAGCCTCCTTCAGATCGATCTTAGAAGGCGTTCTCGAAAGCGGAAGAAACGAAACATGACACATGGTCTCTTTCTCCAATGAATTTGATCTTCATCAAAATTTTATCAGATAGATCACTAACGCATTTTGCCCTTCAATTATCGTTTCTGCACCCTCATATTACTATGCCGTAGTCAATGGAATCTTCTCTCAAGTCATATCGTAAACCTAATCAGTGTTTGTTTACAAAACTTTGAATCAGTTAGCATACATTGGTGATGATTTTTTTCATTTAAATAACCCTATGTATAATCTTCGTAACAATACAGATTTGCAAATCATTCATCGTAACTCATCAACACAGTCAAAATATCGAAAGAAAATCAAAGCAGCCAAATTAAAACTAACTTCGAATTCGATTGCTTAAGATTTAAGGACGAGTAGCAGTATACCTTCCTTCAAACATGAACTAAAATAATCCCTGTTTGAACATGCACGTGAAGAATTTTTTGAATTGTAATTTTCTTCCGCTATGCAACTTACCTCGTCAAATTTCCAGTTATCTAGTTTACGTAGAAACCTCAGCAATTATATGAATCAACTTCTCTGTAAAGTTTTTGTCCTGTACATGCTAACTATGCAGTTAGTTACAAAATGTTAGTTCTCGCGTGTCAAAAAATGTGAGCGTGATGGAAAATACAGCCTGATGTTGGACATTTAAATGTCAGTAGAAGCAGTAAATTGTCAAATTTAGGTGAAAAAATTGACTCTACTTACTATACTTATGTTTTGTAAAATTAATAGTCCAATATAACGTTTCTATTTTTCTTGGCATATTGAACAATGGAGAACAGAGATTGTCCTCCAACAAGGTCTTTCGGTTTGTGGGATATATTGGTAAATTTACCACCCAACCTGTTAGAAACACTATGTAGTCTTCTGAACAGCTCATGCTAACGAAGACGTGATACGTATCATCTGTGCATTGTGATATTTCTGTAATTTGTCAATATTTCATTGAGCCTACATAAATAATAAATTCTCAAATCATTCAAATCCTTCAAAGCAGGCAGAAAATATTAGAAAACTTGTTCAACGGATGCCAAAGCTCAGTGGACATGAGAATTCGAGAACATTTGCTTCCAATTTGCAATAGTGTCGAGTTTTCCTCATGTTCAAAATATGACAAACAAAATCTTACCAATTTCCGAGTTTTTGGTCAGGAAACACTAATAATGCATTCTAACTGCGTTATTTTTGCCATCACTGAGATCAAAGACCGAGACCAGTTCTGCACGCTAAAAAAATACGCCGCTGCTATAATTACTAAAAATATTTTTATCGGGCAGAGAGTAGCACAAATAAAATTCTTGTCATCATTACTGCAGATGCCATCCGAATAAGAAACTGATGAGTTCCATTCAATGTAGGTGATTGTCGCATATCAACAAATATAGTGTTTAATAGTTGATTTGTTGGCTTGAAAAATGTGATCAATGACAAGAAATCCATTGAAATGTAAAATATCATTCTCTTATATCTTTGATAATTTAATTTGTCATCATTGAAATCATTATTACTGTGGAACAAGGGATGGCTTCAATTTGATCCTCACATTATAAAATGAAATGCAAGAGCCTAGCGGGATCACCATTTAGCCTCTGTGGATCTAGTGTACCAACAATTATTATTACTCAGATCAATGCCTCACCGATTGCAGGTAAAAATGGAATACAATTACGATTAGGTTTCTTCCTCATGGAATCCAATTAATATTATTTACACTTTTTATCGCTGCGCTGTTTTCTTTTATATTCAGTTTTATGAAGTGTGTTTTAATAAATTTAATGTAATGTTAAATTGCCAACTGGACGGGCCAACGGTTGAGCGAGTGGTTTAACGATAAGCCAGGTACTTTTGTTTGCATACGATAATTGTTATATAATACTATTTAGTGAACTAAATAAATCTTTAGATCAATGACGTTTAATTTTCTACTGCAGTTAGCAAACATACAACAGATGCGCTGTTCTGTTTCATGAGCATCTCTTCATCAAGTAAGCCCATAAGACCCAAGATCATCCCACGTTAGTATGCGCCCTCCGAACTATGCAGCTTCATCCTCTTGCTCAGGAAACACTTATTCTTCCAAGATAATCTGAACAGTTGTATAAAAAAGTATTATTATAAGCAGGCCTTGTTGACTCATTTCTATTGATATGATTTTATGTGTGTATGGGCCATGCTGGAGTAAAAAACTAAAATTCTTCATGAATACTGGTCCAGGGACCCAGAGGCTGGAGGAAAAATAAATCCACGAACACTTTTTCCTATAAGAGCGTCTAAAGATATTTGATACCGTACACCTTGCGTGTTGTAAGTGGTATCGAATAGCGGCGGGACGAGGAGCTGGGAATTCCCTTTTCTGAAATTACCTTCCTCTATGACGGCTAGACGGAAGGACGGAGGAGATGCCTACGCTTATCCGAACTCTATAACTAGGGTAGTCCCATGTGCGCAGTTGCAGTACGGTTAGAGCAATGACGAGAGAAATTGATGTGAAGGTTTTGAGGAAAAAGTTTATTGTTCGGCGCTGAGTGAAACGAAGTTGAGAGACATGCACAAATGTGTGGAAGGATGTAGGACATCGAGATAATATTGGCACGAGAAGATGTTTCTGTGGTTTATGAGTGATCAGTAGGCTAAGCGTTGCGGAGTTGAAGGTAGTGTCATCTGGATTGATGTGGGTGAAGGTTGGTTAGTGCATCCGAGCAAGTAGCGAGAAGAGAGACAATTCAAGGGATTTCTTTAGATGTTTTTAGTTATAATGTGTTACTTTGATATTTTTTGCTTATATAGCGGCTTGCCGCGTAGCAGCCTCCTGATAGCCTTTTTTACCCACGGCGTTTATGAGCTGGTCTTCTACCATTCAAGAGACCGAACCTACAACCTCCAGCTCCCAATAGACGTCTGTTGTGAGGAGAACCCGACACGCTACCTACTCGGCCACCAAGCAGGTGAAAATTTAGCAGAACAGCTGACTTTTGAGAATTTTGGACGTCGATAAGAGAAGTGGTACCAGGGGACCTAACTAAAAGAATTCGAAATAAAATGGTGGATATGTAGTCAGAAAGTATGACGTCCAAGGTAGAAACGACAATGGAGAGAATCTGTTAGGTTTGTACTTGGCGTGGGAGCTGGTAGAGGGGAAACAGATTGTTCAAGGAGTGAGTTTTCGAAAGTACACATGGGGAAAGATAGGCGTCGTCGTGATGTGGTGGGAAGAATTCTGTTGGATTCTGCGTTGCTTGAGAAGGCTGATGGAAGTGTGAGTTTTGAAACGGGTGGTAGAAAAATGTCTGATCATACACTGGTGGGAAGAAAATTTTAATCGGGCAGGGGTGGAAGGGAAACAGAAGAGAGTGAGGGAATTGAGATTGCGAATGTGGGTATGAATGGAATGGGGCAGGTAGAAGCAAGCCTAAAGAAATTCAGTAGGCGTTAAAGAAGGAATATTACCTTGTGAAAGGGATGGCCCGAGGAATTCCATAGAAGATTGGGAGACGTTCGAACCACGATGATCAGATGTGCGAAAAATTTGTGTGGTTTGCGCCCTATTGATGGATATTGGAATATGTTCTGGAAAGAGCTGAGGAAGGGGGAGACTAGAAAGAAGTAGGTGGTGAAAGAAACCTGTTGTTGTTGTCAAGTGTTGCTGTAGGTGGTGGTGCTGGAATGCCGATTTCGGGAGCAAAAATTTGTACGGGCAATACTAAGAAAAAGGCTTATTAGGCGGTAGGGGTAATGGATGTAGTGTTAGATGCCTAAAGAGGGGAGGAGTAATGGTAGTCCAATGATTGAAGACGCTAATAAATCTTGATGAAACTTTACGTGTTACGAGAAATAAGAACAAGCTGTTAAGTCCGAGCGGTATTGTATTCTCAAATCTCAGAGCAGACCATAATCTGTCAGCGCGGAACAGAAGGAACTTTGACACCGAGTTTAGAAGAACACAGATTGGTGTTTAAACGTTTGCAGTCTCAGACCCAAATGTTGTAATCAATCTACCAGATAACGTTAAAAATTCCACCAGTGCATCTTCATTTAGAAAAAAAAACTTGTATCACTCTGCTGCTCGCCTGTAGGAAAGTAATAACGTGAGTCACCAAAGCAGAACCATGCATCTATCTATATCTTCGAACCTCATCATTGTGTCACGTGGTTGGGTGACTCTTCAACAGCCTCTTACGGAAATCGTGACACATGGTATCCGCGAAGCCACACAGTATTTAAACTCACTTCTGTTTGGAGTTGTTGGGATGTAATGTAATGTACATTTTTAGAGTCTATCTTCTAAACTCACCATATCGCGTGATATCAATAGAATAGCGGATACGAAAAACCTTCTTTTTCCTCCTCCTAGTTGGGGCATACTAATTTTATGCCCCAACTCGGAGGAGAAAAAAAAAGGTTTTCATATCCGCTATTCTATTGATATCACGCTATATGGTGAGTTTAGAAGAGAGACCCTAAAAATGTATTCATATTGAAATTAACAATATAATTCATTTGCGATACATTGCAAGTTAGAGTGTTATTCGCTTAGTCTCATACCCGACTAGAACGGACACATTTGTAATAAAAGTACATTGCACCATTTTCAATACACAATTCCTTGCTCGCTAAATGAACATTTTTTTATCAGTCGAGTTCGAATTCAGAACTGCAATCAACATTTGATGCTTCGACATTTGTGCGTGTCCATTTTTTCTAGGTATTGTAGTATATCTCTGTCGTGTAATAATATGGAATATTCTGTGACTCGGTTGACACTTTCATCAACCAATCGCGGTCTTTTTTTTCACTATGCGCGATCATTACGTTTGAACAAACCTTGTATATGTGCACGAGCATTTGATACAGTATAATATATTCTTCCAACAAACGACTTGTAAGTGCTGGTATAGTAGTTCGATTCTTTGCATGTTGCCACTGGTGCGGTACTGCAGGTCCTGATCTTATCTTTGTGTTATGAGCTCGCAATGTCACTCAGTCAGAATTTCTCCACGCAATATAGATGGTTTATTCACGGAATACCCATGAATTTGTGTTTATGGGTCACTGAAAGTATGTCCGAACACAATTGTTATTCTTGTTGTCTAATGTCTTGGCCTACTCGTAGACTCTAGTTTGTATGCGTTTCTTAAACGCGCTTTTGTGATGTTACGCAGATAAGTAAAACACTCTTCAGTATATCAAAACGAAGATATATCCGGACAATTTGCACATGAGTGACATAAAACCAATCCCAAAAATAGATGTCTTCCTGATTTTTTAGCTATGGTGAGAACCTGAATGTGCTCATTTGTTCCATTAAACAAGCTATCTCAATGTGAAATATAAAAAACTTAATCGATATAAAGAACCCTTGATTTAAGGCGTACTTTGCCAAATACCAGAATAGCGTGAAGTATCTCGTCATTTTTTTATGTGTCTGGTGTGGTACCGATTAAGTGGAGCAGTGCTTGCATTGCTCCGATGTATAAGGGCAAAGGCGATAAAAATGATTTCTGCAATTTGATAATTGTAAGTTCACGGTGTGTGGTCGATGTTTTACGGAAAGTTCTAATCAATAGGATTAGAAACGGTATGGATGGTGCGGGTGGGCGGATCGGATTGTTGCTGTAAGCAATTTCTGATTTGTCCCTTCATGGGTCTGGAAAAGTCCTTCAATACGTTGGTCAGGTAGGCTCTGCAAAGAGTGTTGGGGACGAGGTGAGTTCTTGGTTATCGGTGAAATTGAGTCTGGGACAAGGCTGCACGATGTTCCCCAAGATGTTCAATATCCATGATGGATGAGAGTAGTCATTGAGGTGAATGTGAGTGTATCAGATCGAGGCTTGGAGTTGTTAGGGGCAAATCTTTGGAGTTGGCCCTTGGGTCGGTTGCTGTGGGTGGATTATACTAGGTGATCAAGGTTGAAATTATGCCCTCTGATCGCACAATAATGAAAATTGTGAGCCTACCGAAATTTAAAAATTACAGTAGGGGGAAGAAAATGTCCTTTCTGACGAATTGGACAATATCATTTCCTCATCCCATGAGAGTATCCTGATGGGGATTTCAACCTACGATGAAATCAATAATAACAACCTGAAACAGAACGTGGACAAACAAGCCAGAGGGCCTGCCTACTATCTTGGACCTGGTTTTATCGACTGAAGAACAATTAGTAAAACTGGTAACAGTAAAATAAAAAATATGTGTTCACCATACTATTGAATTACAAATCGCAGCAAATCGAACAATACGGGAACCAGCAAGGTATAACTACAATTTTCGAAGATCGGATCGGCTTGTAGGAAGAAATAACAAACATAGACTTTTTGTGCACTTATTCGATGGCAGGACCGCTGATGAATGCTTTGCGTATCTTAGAGATAAGGTGGTGCAAGCAAGCAAGCAATACTTCCCAGTGAGAAAAGTACAAATAAATAACTCCTCGTGGCTAAATAATGAAGTTCAAGATGCAGTTGGTCGTCGACAGACTTCGTATCAAGCCCACAAAACTAACCCGACACTAGGGTCAGAAGAAGCACATGAGATCGGCTAGCAGGAGAGTAAAAAAAGTGGTCAGAAGTGCCACGAGAAACAAGGAGCAAAATGTTGATGAATCGGCCAAGCGCAACCCTAGAGGTTTTTACGCATATGTAAGTAAGAGGCGTGTTGTTCGTGACAACACTGGCCCTCTACAAAATAGTGCAGGTGATCTAAAATCATCCGATGCAGACATGTCTATGATACGATCAACGATTACTTTGCAACCATCTTCCCAGATGAGAATATGAATGATATGCCAAAGTTGACTGCCTGGAGAAGTGCAACCGTTGGAAAATGTTCACTCCCTCGTTGGTGAAGTAGAGGCGAAGGTCTTTAACAGATCTATGACTACTGGAATTATTCCAGAAGATTGGAAAATAGCCAACATCACAGCTATATTCAAGAAGGATAGTAGGCAAGAGCCAGAAAACTATAGACCAATCAATCTCACATCTGTGGTCGGCGAAACTTTTGAAAGATTGATAGAAACAAGTATAACATGTCACCTCGAGAGAAACCACCTCATCAAGGAAACCCAACACGGCTTCAGAAGCAAACTTAGCTGCCTGTCCAATCTCCAGGACTTTTTCAACAAGGTCACCTAGATATACGATCAAACCAAGGCCGTCGACCATATTATATTGTATCTTGACTTTCGAAAAGCGTTTGATAAGGTTTCCCATGAACGCCCACTGAAGAAAGTAGAGGCGCTGGGCATAACTGGGAACGTGGCCAGGTGGTTCCGAAATTGACTCACATGCCGCAAGCAACGGATCTGTGTCACCAAGGAAAAGGTCAGTTGGCTGCGGTAACATCATGAGTACCCCAGGGCAGTGTTCATGGAGCCCTTCTCTTTATAATCTATATAAGTCTCTTTTCAATCTACATAAATGACCTTGACACCGACATTGTTAGCAAGTTATCAAAATTTGCTGACGACAATAAACTCTGCCACGAAGAGGACAGAGAGCATGATCGCATAAATATACATTGGGATCTCAATAAACTAATGGACTGGCCAGATTAGTGGCAAATGTACTTTTAATATCGAAAAATTCACCGTTATTGAAATTGGAAAACAAATTCAAAATCCTGCTTGCGTGATGGCATACCACCATACGACTGAAGTTGGCCAACAACGAGTTCTTGGAATATTATTCACCACAGATTTCAAGTGGAGAAGCCAAGTGGAAGCTAGCTACAAGAAAGTCAATAGAGTCCTTGGCTTTATATCCAGAAAATTATACTACACGTCCAGGGACATCGTGCTTCCATAACATACTTCAATGGTCAGGCCTCAAATGGAATATGCAGTCCATTTTCATTCCTCCCTAACTAAGAGGGGATATTAACAAATTGAAACGGGTTCGGCACTGAGCAACAAAAATGATTCCGGAACTCAAAAATAAAACCTATCCGCAAAGATTCGACGAACTTGAACTGATCTCACGTGAAAGAAGGCACTGCAGCAGCCCCGAGGACCGATTTCGCTTCAAACACAAAGCGTCTCCGAAGATGCTTCGTGTTTGAAGCGAAACCGGTCATGAAACGGAATGTCGATCAATGTATTGATGCCTTTAACTAACCTTTTGAAAAGTACAGTATTTAGAACTGTCAACAAAACTAAAACAAGGTGACGGTCTTTGTTTAACAATGCATGTCTCACAAACAACTTGACTAAATACTGAAATACATATACATAAATATATATATACATATATCT
>SDVV010009545.1:0-16654 GCA_016164225.1 Gammarus roeselii | reverse complement strand
CGTGGGTGGGGGGGGCCCGGCCATTATGACGCGGCGGGGGTAAACCAGTGAAAACTGTGGGCCCTGCTGCTGACGACGGTTCCTCGGTACATTCGGGACCCAGAGTGTAAGTTGAGGGGCTACCGGCCGGACCCTTTAGCACAAAAGGGCTAAGTTGTGTGAATGTGATCGTGTGAGGTGCGCCTTGCCGTCGGCCACCCCCCTTTCTGGGGGATGCGGCCTAGTGTCTGTATCTGTATCTGTATGAGGTTGTGGTTTCGTGACAAGTAGATATATACCACTGTAAAAGGTCTTGAGATACATATCTTTACTGCGACAGCTTGGATTTCTGTTCTCAGAGGGAGGAGGTGATGAGGTATGCTTTGATGGATCATAAGTGCCACTCCGCCGTGTGCAGTCACATTATTGTGACCTTCGCGACGGTGTATGACATATTGAGGGACAGAGAAGGTGGCTGTGTCGCGGAGTTTGATCTCCTGGAGGCTTACCACCAAAGGTTTATGGGTGGAGATTAGCGATAATAATTCATCTTTCTTGCTCCCAAGTCCCTGGCAATTCCACTGAAGTATTGTGTTGTTGTTCATTTCGGAATTGTTCACCCCCCAAATTTTGCAGGTCTGGAGCGGTCGCGTGGTTTGTAGTAACTTTCGTGGTGTTCTTGTCTATGAGGCGCAGGTGTTCTAGATCGAGAGCGTTCGCATGAGCGTCCGCTTTCTGTAGAACATGATCTCCTAGACTCACTGCGTTATCGGTTGTGAGTGCTCTTTTTAGGAGGAGGACGACGAGGGAGTACGATCTTTGTGTTGGTTTCTTGAAACTACCTCTTTTCATCCACCAATTTCTTCAAAATCGCACCTTCAGGGGCAAGGTTGGTGACACTCAGTCTCCGTCATATCCAAAAAAAATGGGCGTCCTCCCAGGAAAGGAAAGCGTCCTCAGTGTCACTCTTCTTATCCTCAAAATCGATCAGTTAGCCGACATTCTTCCCCGAGACGGAAGACTGCTCCCATCACTATACGTGGACGACCTACAAATATGGTCGTCACCCCAGCCTACAGACCTACAGACACCCCAGCCTCATAACAATTCAACATGAACTCCAGAAGTGCCAGTCGGGAACTGGGCTTCCCTAAGCGGATTCCGATTCTTGCCCTCTAAAACTAAAAGCATGCACTTTACCCGTGTGCCCGGTTTACACCGGAGACCAGCTCTAACGCTGCACAACACATCTTTAGCATACAAAGAAGCGATCTAATTCCTGGGTCTTATGTGGGACCCTAATCTCCCGTGGCGACCCCACATCGTAGCCCTGGCGACTCGCTGCAAAAGGTCGACAGTACCTATCCAATCGGTAACATCCCTGAAGTTCGGTGCCAACACGGACACCGGAATGACACTGTTCAGAGCAATAATACGATCGCGCATGAACTACGGAGCCGTTGTGTACGGATCTGCAGCCAAAACTACTCTCGACCCTCTCTCGACCATCGCAAACCATGCTTTGCGTATCACAACCCGGCGCGTTCCGCTCCACCCCAATCGAATCCCTTAACGTGCTCGCTAACGAACTTCCACTTCCGCTCCGGCGGAAGTGGACTAAGGGTCTAATCAACAACCCAGCAATCAGCCACATCACCAACATATCCGATAAGCGCCATTTTGCGGTTAAAAAAAAAAATATATGCACACCGTTTTCCCTACGTGTGGACAACCTGCTGACCTCGCTAAACATCAAATTAACACACCAACGTGGATGATCAACCCACCACCGGTCAACCTAGACCTGCAAATGTACCCTAAAGCAACTACTTCAACCAACGCGTACCGGCAGGAATTCCTAAGACTACTCGAGGAAGAACATTAAGAGCACCGCCACATATACACAGACGGTTCCAAAACCGTGGACGGAGTGGGAGCCGCCGCTGTGTGCGGGGACATCCCACTCTCAGCCACCCTCCCACAAAAGGCCTCAGTGTTCTCTGTGGAGCTCCACGCACTCGAACTAGTCATCTGTATTGCAAAAACAGATCGCTTCCTCAAATACGCCGTATTCTCAGACAGTCTCAGTGTCCTCACACATTTTAAAGCACTGCACTACAAACGTCTCTTTCTACTTTAAATGCAGCACGATCTCTTTGTGATGTCCGAGACGGGTCAGGCAGTTGAATTCTGCCGGATCCCCGGTTACGCGGGAATAAGAGAAAACGAACTTGCGGACTTGCTTGCTAAACTAGCATCTACTCACCAAGAACAATTTTTCGCAATGCATTATCGGGACTGGTTTCCTATCATCATATCCCATATAACATCCCGATAGGATGAAATGTGGCAATAGAGTGCTTTCAGTCAAACCCTCAGTCGGAGAATAGGAAACAAAGTTCACCAACCAAAAAGACCAAGTGTTCATCAACCGCTTGGGCACGGGACACCAGGGGGTAACTCACAGCCACCTGATGTATGTCGACACAGGACTAAATGCCCCACCTTGTCCCTGTTGCCACCAAGTGGTTATCAGCGTGGAACACTTACTGATGGATTGCAACGCACTCGCGGCAGCCCGACGAGCGTTCTCAAATCCCCCGTGCAACCTACAAAGCCTACTCGCTGACTCAACCTACAGTGAAAAGCTTATCGCTTACCAAGCTTTCGAAACCCCAAACACCTGTGCAAGTGAGGCGGTCTCTCCACCCCATTACGCACTGAGATGACAATACATTTACGAAGATACGCGTCAACTCTTTACTCTCTTCTAAGCTCTAGTATGCGGATATGCCACAATTGAAATATGTTCCTGGTTTCTTCTTGACAAGACCAATATTTTCGCACGCGAGGCTGTGCGAACTTACCTGAATCAATGACGGTCTCGCCCTACGGGGAGCCTATTATGACTCATGTTGAGGCTCCGGTGGAAATGAGGCTCAAATCCAAAATCAATCTCTGTATGAATGAAGTGGTCAGGGAGGTGAACGCGAGTGTGCTTTGTCGTGGCGTGGAGCTGCTGTAAGCAAATGAGCAGAGTTGGTAGATGAGCCAGTTGCTATTTGCGGATGATACGGCGCTGGTGGCGGATTTGGAGGAAAAGCTATGTAGGCTATTGTCCGAGTTTGGTAGAGTATGTGAGAGGAGGAAGCTCTGAGTGAACTTGGGTAAAAGTAAAGTAATGAGATGCTGGAGGAATGTGGGTGCAAGCAAAATTAGTGTCAGCCTAAATGGAGATCTGTTGGAGGAAGTTCAGTGTTTTAAGTATCTGGGCTCTCATGTGGAGGTGATGGAACTAGTGGACACTGAAGTGAAGGAGGAGTGTAAAGTGTTGGGTGCACTGAACAGTGTAAGGAGCTGGAGGACGTTGGGGATGGGAGCAAAGAGAGGGTTGTATGAGGGTGTTGTTGTCCCAACTGTGCTTTACGGTGCTGAGACTTGGGGGGGGGGGAGAACAGAGCAGAAGAGAGAAGAAGGTAGAATGTTTTCAAGATGAAATGTTTGAGAAGCATGGCTGGAGTTACGCTGAGAGACCGGATCACCAACAACGTGGTTCGAATCAGAACGGACATGGTGAAGAAGTTTGAGGACAGAGTGGATTCGCGTGTTCTGAGATGGTTTGGGCACATGATGAGGATGGATGAAGGGAGATTGGTAAAAAGGGTGATGAAGGCGGAGGCGAGTTGGTCGCAGGCCTAGAGGTAGACCGAAGTTTGGGTATATGGGTGGTGTGAAGCAGGCGTTGAGAGAGCGTGTAATGAACAGGCGCGAGTGGAGAAGGTTGTGAATAACTGATTTTCGACGCTGCTCTGATGTACTGTCCCACCCTTGGCATAACGTGGGTGGAAGGGGAGGAAGGCCATCATGATGCGGTGGGGGTAAACCAGTGAAAGCTGTCGAGCCCTGCTGCTGACAATGGATTCTCGGACCGCACTCGTGACCCAGAGTGTGTGTTGCGGGGTTACTGGCCCGACCCTTTAGCACAGACTGGCTAAGCTGTTTGAGTGTGAGCGTGTGTTGGTGTGAGGTGCTCCTTGCCGTCGGCCACCCTCCTTTCTGAAGGATTCGGCCAAGTATCTGTATCTGTAGCCTCTACTTATAGACTTATCCTAACCCCCAGACGCAATGACTGCTCTTGGCCTCCAAATGCTTCTAAATCCCTTGTCAAACTGTTAATTTCCTTGATAGCCCCTCATTAGTTGTTTTCTTGCCTTTGCGTCGTAAACATGAATCTCATTTAGTATCAGTGCAGGCAGCGCTTTTTGTTGGCGGGCGTTCGGTGCCATAAGGACCTTGACTCTAGCTCTCTAGGAAGCCTCGTCACTCGAATCTAATCTTTAGTTTGCAGGTTGTTATTCTTTGTTTTTTGAAAAGACAGCTATCATTCCTGCTGCTTATCAATTATCGCGCATACAATCTCTATTGATCGTTCCAAATGTTTTTTAAGGGTAGGTAGTTTTGATGGCACTGCATTTTCATCTGCTGGTCTTATAAGATTTGAAACCTGGCGTTAGCAATAATAACGCTCTCAGAATGACATTGACCCACGCGTTAGAAATCTCTGTCACTCTAATTCAAGCTTGCAATAACAGTGCAGGGTGTTAACATCGTTTTACCGTAACTACTGCGTGTTGTAGAAGGCGACTGAAAGGGAACGGCGTAGCCGGGAATTAGAACCGTTCTACCGATGCCCCTGCGTGTCGTAAAATGCGACTAAAAGAATCGGAGCGAAGGGGCTAGGAATTCCTTCCTTTGTAAAATCTTTCCTCAAAGACAGCCTGACAAGGGGGAGGTGGAGAGGCTCACGTCGCTCCAAACCCTATGTTTGGGGTCGCTGGATGTGCGTGGCTGTAGTACGAATGAAATGAAGAGAGATTGGTGAGAGGAAGTTTGATATGTTGGCGCTGAGTGAGGCGAAGTTGAAAGGTAAGGGCGAATGTGAGTTTGATGTGGTAAATGGGAGAAAAATCGGGTGTTGAGGAAGGTTGGACACGAGAAGTGTGATGAAATTGAGTGATTGGTTGGCTAGTAGCGTTACCAAGTGGAAGGAGGTGTCCTCAAGATTAATGTGAGTGAAAGTTAAGTTAGGCATAGAAAGATGAACGTTTGTGAGTGCGTACGGACCTAGTAGCAAGAAGAGTGGAGAGGAGAGGGAGCAATTTTGGACTGACCTGAGTGAGTGCATCGAGAGTTTTGGAGGTTGGAGATGTAGTGGTGAAGGAAGTGATGAGGAGGTAGAAAAGGCAGTGAGGAAAACATGATAGGTGGTCGGAAACAGTTTGTTCAAGAAGCGAGACCCTCCCTAGGCATCTGTTAGGTTCACGGGCCACAGGAACTCACGGTTCAACCGGGGGGGGGGAGAGTGAACACTCTTACTTCTCTCGAGACTCCCCCTCTTCTTTATCCTTCACTATTTCTCCATTTTTCCCCCATCCTGATTTACTTAATTTTTATTTTCACGGGCCACAGGAGCTCACGGCCCAACCAGGGGGGGGGGGGAAGTGAACACTCTTACTTCCCTTGAGACTCACTCCCCCTCTTCTTCATCCTTCACTATTTCTCCATTTTTCCCCCATCCTGATTTGCTTAATTTTTATTTACCTCATTTGCATCTTCTGTTTAGTTCCAATTTCTATAAACTGGTCTCAGACTTCTTCTCAGCAACTCTCCTAATAGTATTTGCACAAAAAGAAACACCTACTCACGCACGCACGCACACACAGACACGCGCACACAAACATACACATACCGGTTCTAACTATTCTCCGTTCGGGTCGCAAATAACAGCCAAATTGCGCTCTTTCTTTCATGCAACCTTTTCTATGACTATTCCTTCTTCTTCTTACCATTCTTGCTGTTCTCATGCGTGAAATTCCCTACACCTACTGTAGATCTCATGCATGGGATCCCCGTTTTCTGTCTCTTCTTCATCTTCTCCCTCAGCAGGTGTTGGAGCGCGTAGCCCGGCACCTTATGGACTATTGCGAATCTTTGGGGCTCTAAAGCAGAGTAGGTAGTATGTTATTCCTTCTTACTGGCATCCGGGGAGTGCTGGGACCATATGGTCCCAGCACCTTGGAAGTTCCTGTACATCCTGTGGTACCCGTACATACCATAGACGTTCGCCGCGTAGAGGACTTTGACTTTGCACAGTAGTAAACCTAACTCAACATGAAAAGAAAATCAACGAAGACTAACATGATGCAGCACTGTTTGTTGGTTTGACATTTGGCGCCAGAAAGACGATGCCTCCAGTGCGCTGGAAAGCCTCATCAAACTAATCTCAAGAAGCGAGATATCCACAAGTACACATGAAGGATGGCCCATGGTGCAGTAGGGGAGAGAGCGCTGAAGGATTCTGTGCTGATCTCGTGAAGAGTGGTGGGGAGGCTGTAGAATGTGCGGGTGTTCAGTGGGAAGGGTGGAGGAGGGTCTGACCATCTATTGGTGGAAGCTGGATTAAGAGTGGAGCAGAGGTGGAAAGGGAACGAGAGAGTGGGAGGAGGAAGAGAGGTAGTGAAGTAAATATGAGAAGCGGAGCTGAGGAGTTTCAGACTTTGTCAAGGGATGAATATGACAACGTGAGAAGGCAGGACCTGAGAGATGAGAAGAAGAAAATAAGAGAGTTCAGAGGTGCGTTACTGAGATGTGCGAAGAAAGTGTGTGGGCGGGCGCAAAATGAAAGGCTGCGAGTGGTGGAACAAGGATGTCAACCTGGCGGTGGCATGGAAAAGACTAGCGTTTGAGGAGTGGTTGCTGGCAAGGTCGGTGGTGGCCTATGAGAGCTGTGAAGAGAAGAGAAGTGAAGCAGGTGGTGAGGAGAGGCAAGAGGGACGCTGATGACTGATGAAGCAGATGGTTGTGCCAGAATTTTGAGTAGAACAAAAAGCTGTTCTGGAAAGAGATGCTGAGGGCGAGAAAGGAAGAGACCAAAAAGGAGGAGGTGGTGAAAGATGAAAGCGACCAGTTGTTGTGGGAGGTGATGTACTGAAGATGTGGACCGACTACTTAGGCGAGTTGTTGAATGGCGAGGATAACAGAGAGGCTGACATTGCTGCTGTGGGTGGTGGTGCTCGGATGCCAGTATTGAGAGAGACTTGTGGCGAAAATTATTAGGGAAGAGGTGCAGGAGGCGGTGGAGGTGATGAATGCAGGGAAACCCCTGGTTTGGATGACATTGCGACCGAATGCCTGGAAAAGGCTGGAGTAACGATTGTCGAATTGTTTGTGAGGCGAGGCTACTGTACTTATGTTATAAAAGTAGCGCAGTGCTCGCATTGTTCTGCTGTATAAGGACAAAGAAGATGAAAGTGAATGCTGCAACTTGAGAGGTATCAGTTTGTTATGTGAGGTCGGTAAGGTGTACGGGAGAGTGCTGATCAAAAGGATTAAAGACTGTGCTGATTGTGCAATTGGAGAGGAACAGTGTGGCTTTAGGAGTGGTAGAGGGTGTGCCGACCGGATTTTTGCAGTGAGACAAGTCTGTGAAAAGTATCTTGCTAAGGAGAAAGATGTGTTCTGTGCCTTGATGAATTTGAAAAGGCATACGGCAGGATTGACAGGAAAACGCTATGTAGGTAGTGCGTTTGCATGTAGTGGGCGGATATCTGTTGAAAGCGTTTTGTTTAGGCCGCCGAGCATGTGTCAGAGTGGGAAGCGAGGCGAGTGATTGGTTCACAGTAAGAATGGGACTGAGACAAGGCTGTTTGATTTCTCCCTGGCGGTTCAATTTCTAGCTACATAGATGGAGTGTCCAGGGAGGTGAACGCAAGTGTATTGGGTCGTGGCTTGGAGCTGTTGAAAGCGAATGGGCGGAGTTGGTAGTTGAGCCATTCGCTATTTGCGGATGATGCGGCGCTGGTAGCGGATTTAGAGGAGAAGCTATGTAGGCTAGTGTCTGAGTTTGGTACAGTGTGTGAGAAGAGGAAGCTTCAAGTGAACGTGGGCAAAAGTAAAATAATGAGATGTTCGCGGATTGGCAATGCGAGCAGAATTAGTGTCCTTCTAAATGAAGAGCTGTTGGAGGAATTTCAGTGTTCTAAGTATCTGAGCTCCTATGTGGAGAACACTGAACTAGTGGAAACTGAAGTGAGGTCGCGAGTGAAGGAAGGGTGTAAAGTTTTGGGTGCACTAAAGAGTGTAATGCCTGTATTACGTTGGGAATGGAAGCAAAGAGAGGGATGTATGAGGGTGAAGTTGTCCTTACTGTGCTCTACAGAGCTGAGATTTTGGAGGGTGCGTGCAGAATAGATAAAGTTGAATGTATTCGAGATGAAATGTTTGAGGAGCATGGCTGGAGTGACGCTGAGAGACAGGATCAATAACGACGTGGTTCGAATTGGAACAGGGATTGTGATGAAGTTTGAGTACGGAGTGAATTCGTGTGTTCTGAGAAAGTTTGGGCACGTGGTGATGATGGATGAAGGAAGATGGGTAAAAAGGGTGATGAAGGCAGAGGCGAATGGACGTAGGCCTAGAGATAGACCGAAGTTTGGGTGGATGGATGGTGTGAAGCAGGCGTTAGGAAGGAAAAACGATTGTGGGGGTAGCGTGGGAGCGTGCAATGAATATGCGTGAGTGGAGAAAAATAGTGAATGGACGTTTTTTGACGCTGCTCTGATGTGCTTTTCCGTCATTGGCATCTCATTGAGAGACGTGGCAGTGATGAGCCAGTCACTGTCGGGCCCTACTGCTGACACTAACCTTTGACCGCATTCATGAACCAGAGTTTGTGTTGCGGGGTCTTCCGGCCGGACCCTTCACCGCTAAAGGGCTAAGTTGTGTGAGGTGCGCCTTGCCGTCGGCCACCCCCCTTCCTGAGGGATTTCGGCCTAGTATCTGTATCCCTTACTCAAGATGTAATATAATCATTAGTCCTGTGGTTTGACTAAGACATGGATGAAACCTCGCTGCGCATCGAACATTTCTGTAACAGTTTTCTTAATCTTCTAATTTCCATCCTCAGGATTGTATCCGCAAGCCTCTGCTGTCTACCGTGGACAAAAGTATCAAAGGGACGGCATGTGACATGTTTAGGCTGGTGCAGGTCAGTTAGAGACTAGAACCTAGGATCATTTGGCTGTAGATAACCACAACAGTAAGTGGCTATTCACAATAGTCACTTTCTCTTTTATCCTCTCTCTAGCGTCAGAATGTCAGTCAGTTTAATTTAATCTCTACTCAGTTATGCTAGAAATCCCGGTCACTCCAATAAATCGATCCTCTTCTCTGTCCGCACTTGTGACAGTTTCTGAAGGTGCAGTTCATCCTGTTCCCCATGCCTCTTCCAATCGTTTTTCTTGATCCCCGCAGGTGTACATGAGTGATCGCAAGCCCAAGCCTGGGATGACACTCAACTCCGTGGCCCTGGAGATCGTGACAATGGCGTACACTGCGCCCAGCCTCAGGGACGAGCTGTTTGTGCAGCTCTGCAAACAGACCACCGACAACCAAAAGAAGTGAGTGCTGCCTCGGCTAGGCGCTGGCTCTGGGGTGTGTCGCGTGACAATGGCAAGATCTGTGGTAAGAACTTGGAAAAGTTTTCACGTGAGGTGAAGCAGATTGAAACCATTTCTTATCACCCCACCTTGAGGCTCCGGTGGAAAACAGATTCAACTACTAGCTGAAACTTTCTTATCACTGCAAGTAACGAACGCGTGACATAGACACAAGGCCTCGTCCATCAAGGTATATATAATTGATGGCAGACGCTCCTCAGACGAATCTTGTGTGTGGCGCACACACATCACAATCGACTTGTCACAGTCTGAGTTGATAGATTTTACAAAATATAAGACTGATTCAGACTATGAATTGGTTGGCACCAGTGTATTCGCCTTGCGGGGCTTATAGTGGGTCTGTTCTACATTGAAGGAAGATTATTGATTGACTACGCGGTCTGCGATCTACGGATTTGAGTCTCGTAAGAAAAAAAAAACACTTTCGTACAATACGAGCCCCAACATTTTCTCCTAGTCTGCTGGTGTTGTGGGTGATGTAGTGGACCGCCGTTGGTGCCGTGTTTGACCCCTATTGGTGCCGTGTTGGACCCCTATTGATGGCGTGTTGGACCCCTATTGATGCCGTGTTGGACCCCTATTGATGCCATGTTGGACCGGCAGTAGTGTTGTGTTGAACCAGCATTAGTTTTATGTTGGACTAGTAACACTTCGGGTGGTCCAGCAACACTTGTTTGTGTGCTCATTGGTATTGTGCCAAACCGGTACACATCTGTGAGGAAAGAGGTATGAGGTCATGCTGCTTTTGTGTTAATTTCGAAGTACCAATACATTCTGTTAATTCAATTTTCAAAGACGACGAATAGATGAGAATTGTGGTTTTCAACCCAAATTAGATAAGTCGTCTCCTCGACATTTTGAACATTACTCTTAGCTTAGAAACATATCCATCCACCAATTAGGTATTGAGTATTCTGATCCGTTTGGCTCATTAATTTCAAAGTACTTGCCACAACTAACAACCCTCATTACAATTCCATCAGGGACAGCCTCCGTCGAGGGTGGGAATTGATGGCCATCGCCCTGCAGTTTTTTCCCGCCTCTGACAAATTGTCCCCGCACCTCGGCTGCTACATCGAGAGGCACATGGAGCCTGCCTACACCACCCTCTATCCTGACCTATCCAAGTGGCCCATACACATACAGGTAAGTAAATTAGCCCATACACATAACGCTGTTACCAGTCAACCTTGTTGTTCTGGTATCCTAGTTTGATTCTAATTAATCTCAATGTCTATTCATTCTGCTACGGAACACAACACCCATTAAACTGGTGTGTGTGTCTTGATTAGAACTAATCTTAGAGTTCGCCTTCATTTTTTGCTAGGTTTCACACCATGCGATTCTGAAAAAGAATCATATTGCTTACTGAACGAATGAACTCTTTCCAATCACCAGTTCTTTGCAGTGCGGGTTTGGTTAATGGGTTTCCCTCTCTGAAGCTAATGGTTCACGGGTCGCACTGGGTCACGACCCAACCGGGGGTGAACACCTGATTTTCTTTCAGACCCTTCTATTCTTCACCCTTCATTATCTCTCCTTCTCTACCCTATCCTGGATACACTTTTACCTTATTTACTCCATTTACCTCGCTTGTTTTGTTAAAACTCCATTAACGCATCTCTTCTCTTATCTTGACAACTCTCCCCCATAGTTTTTTTCTCTACTGTATGCTGATTTCATTTTATTTACCACTGTCTCTCTGATTTGATTTGATTTCCTTCCTTTTATATTATTATTTGCTTTCCGGAGTTGGCAGTTGAGCCAGTTGCTATTTGCTGATGATACGGCCCTGGTTGCGGATTCAGAGGAGAAGCTATATAGGCTAGTGTCTGAGTTTGGTGGAGTGTGTGAGAGGAGGAAGCTTCGAGTGAACGTGGGTAAGAGTGAAGTAATGAGATGCTCGAGGACTGTCGATACGAGCAAAATTAGTGTCACCCTAAATGGAGAGCTCTTGGAGGAAGTTCAGTGTTTTAAGTATCTGGGCTCTCATGTGGAGTGGAGTTAACTGAACTAGTGGAAACTGAAGTGAAGGCGCGAGTGGAGGAGGGATGTAAAGTGTTGGGTACACTAAAGAGTGTAATGAGCTGTAAGACTTTGGGGATGGAAGCAAATAGAGGGGCTGTATGAGGGTGTTATTGTCCCAACTGTGTTCTACGGAGCTGAGGCTTGGAGGGTGAGAGCAGAGAAGAGAAGAAGGTTGAATGTTTTAGAGATGAAATGTTTGAAAAGCATGGCTGGAGTAACGCTGAGAGACCGGATCACCAACGACGTGGTTCGAATCAGAACAGGGATGGTGAAGAAGTTGGAGGACAGAGTGGATTCGCGTGTGCTTAGATGGTTTGGGCCCATGGAGAGGATGGATGAAGGGAGATTGGTGAAAAGGGTGATGAATGCGGAGGCGAGTGGTTGCAGGCCTAGAGGTAGACCGAAGTTTTGGTGGATGGATGGTGTGAAGCAGGCGTTGGGAAGGAGAGACTTGGATGTGAAATTGGCGATAGAGCGTGCAATGAACAGGCGGGAGTGGAGAATGGTTGTGAATGGTTGATTTTTGACGTTGCTCTGGTGTGCTTTCCCACCCTTGACATCACGTTGTCGGGATGGTCGTGGGTGGGGGGGGGGGGCAGTCATCATGATGCGGCGGGGGTAAACCAGTGAGAGCTATCGGGCCCTGCTGCTGACAACGGATCCTCGGACTGCGCTCGTGACCCGGAGTGTGTGTTGCGAGGTTACCGTCCGGACCCTTTAGCACAAAGGGGCTAAGCTGTGAGTGTGAGCGTATGTGGGTGTGAGGTGCGCCTTGCCGTCGGCAACCCTCTTTCTGAGGGATTCGGCCTAGTGTCTGTATCTGTATAAAGCCCACTTCATCTTACCCAATGCCGATGCTCGACCGGGCACAGGCCTGGCTACAAAAGTAAATCAAGCAACCACATGCACTGCAATCCTTCTACAAACAACTCTGCAAGCTCAGGCCCACAGAGTGGGCCTCAAACGCCCAGTTACTATTTGTAATCTATATATCTGCTAAAATGAACTTCTCTTATGTGCACTACTCGTCAACCTGGTTGCTCAACTCCTTGCGCCCTACCTTCTTGGAGGAGACCTTAACGTTAAACACCCCCTCTGGGGGAGACATAGCTGATGGACGTGAAGGCCACGTCGAAGCATTCTTTCTACCATCACCATCATTACTTTCCATCCTGAAGATACGTCTGCCGCTCGCCGATACATATAGCGTAAAGCTGACTGTAATCGTTTTTCACCGCTTATACAACAACACCTCTCCCACCTCAGGATATATCCTGTGACAAGATGGTGGCAAACTTTAATAGTACCCTCCTTCACACTGCAGACCGCAGCATCCCTATAACCAAGGGAACACCGCGTAAAATAGGACACCTTGGTAGAGTGACCTATGTGAAATAGCATAACGGCAAAGGAAGCGTGCAGTCAATCGATACCGGCGCATCAAAGCAGTAGCTGACAAAATAACGTTTAGGCAAGCAAATGCAAAAGAACGGAATACATGCTTCCTATCTCGAAGGGAATCATGACAGAACTTCGCATCGTCTATTGATGTGAACACACCCATGTCTTGAGTGTGGTCTCGCATACGGAAACGGACGGGAAAGTACTGTTCTCATTCCCCTCCAACCCTAAGGATGCGGGGAATGACCCACACTAACCCACAAGTAGTCTCTGAACTCTATGCTACACACTACTCTTCCGTCCGCTCGGATTCTGGGTACAGCTCGGCTTTCCGTATCACAAAGCGTACTGCAGAATAAAATGAGCTGGATTTCTCCATAAATTCTTCCATACCTTACAATGAACCTATAACGGTACGCGAAATCCTCGGTGCAATTCGCACCTCCAACCCCTCTGCTCCTGGTGAAAATCGAATCTCCTACGAGATGCTCCGGCACCTACATCTCTCTGCACTCTCTTACTTGTGTTTTATTTACCACACAGTCTGGTCTACCCACACCTATTCCGATCGGTGGAGGGAGGCAGTCGTTCTGTCTTTCCCAAAACTTGGCAAGCCTAATGATGAATTGCTTAGCTACCGCCCTATAGTCTTCACCTCGTGTGCAGCGAAGGTTCTGGTGATGATTGTGAATGCCCGACTGACCCGGCACCTAACAGCAAACTCCCATGTCTCTCCATTACAATTCGTATTTCGAAAGATGCTATCAGCGCAAGACGCATTATTACGCGTTGCGACTGATATCCAAGGTGCCTTGGACCGCAAGTAACACAGTATGCGTTTTCTATGACCTTGAGAAGGCATATGATACAACCTGGCGTTATGGCATCCTCCGAGAGATTCACCGGATGGGTCTCCGGGGTCACTTAGCTATTTTCATCCCGGAACTTCCTCCGGTGAAGAGTCTTCCTGGCCAAAATCGGTAAATCATCTTTCGGATAAAAAAAAAACAAGATGAGGAGGTCCCCCAAGGTAACGTCCTATCGTATACTCTACTCGCGATTGCCATTAATGGGATGTACGTTGACGATTTTACGATATACGCATCGGCGCCAGTTGTATCCCAACTCCAACGCCCAGGTGGTTGCCTGGACAGAATCTCGAGGCTTTACAGTATCTAAACGCAAAACATGTGCACTTCATATTCATCTGTCTCGCACGCACACGGAGCCAGACCTCAGACTCTATTGAAAAATGATACCTTTCAGTCCGCTTCCTAGGACTAATATTCGACCAGAAACTAACCTGGAAGTACCACGTGCAGCAGCTTAAGGTAGACTGCTTACAGCGATTTGTCATTCTTCGGATCGCATCGCACTTCACCTGGGGTGCCGACAGAAAAACATCATTATGCCTTTACCGTGCTATCATCCGGACCAAATTGGACTATGGGATCGTGGTCTATAACTCTGCAAAACCAAATATTCTCAAAACACTGGAACCAGTTCACAATGCCGTCCTTCGCGCTTGTACTGGAGCTTTCCGCTCCTTGCCTATTGCCAGCCTTCTTTGTGAAACTGGCGAGCCTAGTCTTGCCCTGCGACGAGAACAAATTGACCTACAATTCTATTGTCATGTTCTCGCACGATCCACCTCCCCTACATGTACCACAATCTGATGGCACCACCCAATCTGGCTTCTTCTTCCAGCTTCACACAGCGCATTGAGCTCCTCACTGTTGAGCTTGGGCTACCACGCATCATGGTGGACCCTCTCCCGCGAGGTGCTATTCCCATCTGGCGTATACCAGAAAATATGCTCTGCGCTCACTATTTCACAGGCCAAAAGGCAGATGTTGCACCCCAAAATCTTCGAGCTATGTTTGTAGCCCATGCGGAGACTCATCACGCTGTTAGCTTGCATATCTTCACTGATGAATCCAAAGACGACGATGCTGTGGGCTGTGCAGCGGTACTCCCCGCCGTCAGCGTCCGTTTTCACTGCTGAACTCAAGGCCATTGCCGACGCCCTCTTGGCAGCCGATGGTGGGCAATGAACGGGCGGACGAAGCGGCGCGAAGAGCTGCAGCGGCGCTTGACCCAGCAGAACAGCGTCCACTCCCATATATAGACTTTTACCCAGCGATTAAAAGAGCTGTGCGAAATAAATGGAACATAGAATGGTCTGATGTTCCTATGAGAAATAAATTGCGCACTATTAAAGACACACCCATACCCTGTGTCTCATTAAGCAACCGATCTCGACGGACTGAGTTAACTCTATGTTGATTGAGAATTAGACATAGCAGACTAACGCACATACACCTAATGGAGGCGTCGCCACCTCCTTACTGCATGGACTGTCTAGTCCCTCTTTCAAGAGCCCAGGTCTTGGCAGAGTGCCCCATATGGACGGAATGTCTGGAGCCGGTTCCTGGACCTTCCTAATACACTCCGCCTAATGCTCACTGGTGTGTTCCCTGAGATGCAATTCAGAGCGGAACCGCTTCTCAGCTACCTTCGAGAAACCAACCTCTTGGCTGGAATCTGATCTGTTGTGAATTGATCATACTGAATCTCACTTACCGATAGACTCCTCCTTATAGAAGGGTCAGGCAATTAGGCCGACCCGAGAGAAGCTGGCCACCTACCCGTGGTGAGAGAGGCTAAGCTATATCGCCTCACGATACAGTGAGCCAAGCTCCAGCGCAGTGTGACAGGAGAAAACCCTGCCCCGACACACCAGTCCCTGGTAGGACAGGGACAGCCGAAGCTAAGGCCTCTCGCCACACTGCTCTCCACCCCCAAAAAAGGGGTGGTGGGGAGAGATGAGATCTCGCGACGGTTACAGAACCAAGGGGATGCTCTGCAGCACACAAAAGCCTTTTTGGGGTCTGTGTGACTAGAGAGAGTTACACACGATGAGTCCCCCCTGGGGGGACTCCAGGAGGTTCACTTCAATGCAAATTGAAGGATGGACAGAGATTGCCTGTTTGGATCGCTAGTTTCTTGTGACTCCTTCGCTGAGGACCACCGTTTTCTTTGCTCACGGTGAGTAGGACACGTTTGTGACCTCTCCCTATAAACAGTAGTGACCTAAGCATATCGTGAGTTGAAGCAATCCCGGAGACTGACGATGACTTAATGCAGCACTGGCTGCTGGTTTGACGTTCGGTGCCAGAAGGACATTGACTCCAGTGCACTAGAAAGCATTGACCCTCTAATCTAATCTTGTATAGTTGGTTCATTTAATCTAAATATTCTATCGCCTGGCTGAACTCAGAGCTCGATTGTTACTCCGGCTTTGCGCTCTTTGCTTCTCTAAGGGCTGCTAAGAGCGCCTCAATCCCAGTGGCACTCGTGCAGAGGTAAAATTCACTCACTGTTTTCACGAGACGGCAAGACGAGCGGGGGGAGGAGAGGCACACGCCTCTCCAAACCCTATTGTTAGGGTCGCTGAATGTGCGTGGCTGTAGTACGAGTGATGTAAAGAGGAGGGAGATTGGTGAGATGTTTTTGAGGAGGAAGTTAGATGTGTTGGCGCTGAGTGAGACAAAGTTGAAAGGTAAGGGCGAATGTGAGTTTGGTGCTGTAAGTGGAAGAAAGTCTGGTGTGGAGGAAGGTAGGGCACGAGAGGGTGTGGTCTTGATATTGAGTGATCGGTTGGCTAGTAGCGTTACCGAATGGAAGGAGGTGTCCCCAAGATTGATGTGGGTGAAAGTTAAGTTAGG